>JAYMSW010002319.1:0-14129 GCA_036897725.1 Erodium texanum | reverse complement strand
TGTCTTCATCAGTAAGGTCAAGAATGCGTATCCGTTCCGGTGGCTGACGTCGACGCTGTCGCTGGCTTGTGGGTCTATGATGATGCTGGTCTCTTGGGCCACCGGGATCGCGGAGGCGCCCAAGACCGATACTGATTTCTGGAAGACCTTGTTTCCGGTAAGGGAAATTGATTTTTTGTTTAGTTGGTAAGAAAATGATTAATTGAAGCTCCTGATCTCTTATGCTGTGTTTTTGGTTTTTTGATTCCATGGTTGAATGAGCTCTGGGTTATGAAATTTAGATTGATAGAGAAGTTTTTGTCTTGTCTCAGGGATAAAATCAAAATCTGGGATGCAAAATTTTGTCCTCATCATCATTTATATTGTCCATGTTGTGTGTGATTTTGATCTTGATTTTGTTCTTCTTAATTGGATTTTTGTGGCAGGGGGGGGGGTGGCACACACAATTGGGCATGTGGCAGCCACAGTAAGTATGTCAAAGGTTGCTGTTTCATTCACCCACATCATTAAGAGTGGTGAGCCAGCCTTCAGTGTCTTGGTATCAAGGCTCATATTGGGCGAAACCTTTCCAGTGCCAGTTTACTTGTCTCTGATTCCGATCATTGGTGGTTGCGGACTTGCTGCTTTAACCGAGCTCAACTTCAACATGATTGGTAATAAATAAAAAAACATTTCCTTCATTGTCCTGATCAAAAAAAAAAAAAAACATTTCCTTCATTGAAAATTTTGAAAGATTAATTTCGATTCATCATTGTTCTAGTTGTTCACCGTGTTTGATTCTGTAAAGGAGGTTTCTGAAAGAACAAAAAAACTTGATAGTGTAATCACTTATGTTACTTGAAAGAGCACAAACTTCCGCTCAGTTAGGCCTCCATCAGTTTGATATTCACAGTTTTTATATATCTTTGCTCCTGTCATAGGCAGCCAAACCCAAAACTGTCTGAACAATTTATTGGGTTTCTGAGTACACCAGGTGTCCAAACCTTATGGTTTCAGAATAATTTCTTGAATTTGTAAATGCGGAGTGACCTTATGTTTTAGATTAGTGTGTTTCTGCTGAGTTACACTTTGTGATGGTCGGTCTCTAGTCATGTGGGTAACATTTTTTCTTCTTGAAGCTCTATTTTAGGGTGTCATTTGTATGTAGCAGGATTTGAACTCGAGTCCTCGCTTATGTAGAAGTAAGCTCTGTATCAGTTGCCCAACTTTATTCTACATCGACTAAATCACTGGTGTATCAAAGTATTTGGCCTCAAGACCTTGCTTGTGTAGAAGCAAGGGAGCACCAAATATTTTTTGATTCTTAAAAAACTTTTTAAGAATGATACATCAAGCATTAGCTCCCTAATGTAGAAGAGAGCTCTAAATTTCTGTGACCCCCACTTTGGGAAAGGCCCCACACAGGCTGAATTGAGAGAGATAGCCCAACAGGCTCGATAGAGAGAGAAGCCCAACAGAAGTTGGGAGAAATAAATATGGAACGAGGTACCACTGATGGGACTTGAACCCTGGTCTCTAGAACCCAAGTTCAAGTGCTTGAACGGCCAGCCAAGCAAGCTTTGGTGTCATGTTGGTAACATTGGTTTCGAAATTTGGGATATGTCTGTCGTTCGTTTATTGGGTTCGAAATGCATCTTATTGTTTTACTTTTGATGTTATTTTCAGAGTGATGATGTTGGTTGTTGTCGCTGTCTGTTTCAGGTTTTATGGGGGCTATGATATCCAACCTGGCATTTGTGTTCAGGAACATATTTTCAAAGAGAGGCATGAAGGGGAAGGACGTTAGCGGAATGAACTATTATGCATGTTTGTCTATGTTGTCCCTTGCAATCCTCACTCCGTTTGCAATTGCTGTCGAGGGACCGCAGATGTGGGCTGCAGGATGGGAAACAGCTCTCAACCAAGTTGGGCCCCAGTTCATTTGGTAACCACATGAAAAACTGCTAACTCTATTATTAAACCTGTGCCGTGTTTGTCCCTTGTCTATTTTGTCTGTGCATGGTTTATATTTCACGTAACTTTGGCTAAAACTCAATGTGTTTGTTGATAGGTGGGTGGTGGCTCAGAGCGTCTTCTATCATCTGTACAACCAGGTGTCGTATATGTCATTGGATCAGATCTCGCCCTTGACATTCAGCATTGGCAACACCATGAAACGTATATCCGTCATAGTCTCCTCCATCATCATCTTCCGCACCCCCATCCAGCCTGTCAACGCCCTCGGTGCTGCCATTGCTATCCTCGGAACCTTCTTGTACTCCCAGGTATTTCTCTCTTCCCTTCATCAATTCAGCATGCATGATTTTTCATATTTGATTGATAAAACGTCTAGTTTGTCCCTACACATAGATTGGGTCCAAATTCACCGTCGAGAAGTTCATGCCATTTAGCCCTTCAACTATCCAAATTGTTTTAAGGGGAAATTGTGTTTTACTACCCTGTACTAGATTTGCAGTTGACTACCTGAACTTTGAAGTGTGCCTTAAATTATTACTAACTTAGGAGTTTAATATATATAAGGGCGATTTTGTCATTAAAAGCAAAAATGCTGACAATAGCAACAAACCTGAAGTATAGGGTAGTAGATTGCAAATCATGTATAGTACAGGGTAGTAAAACACAATTCCCCCTTGTTTTTAATTTAGTTCTTTACTATCTCAGTGGTATTGATATGGCAAAGGACTAAATTAGAACAACTTGATCGTTAAGGGACTAAATCAGATCAAAATGGCTAGTTGAATGACCATTGCTAAGTATTGAGATCAAGTGTTAGGTAACTAACTGGACGGTTTGTTCATCTAATTTGAAGATTAATTTTAGTCCATTTTTCATGAAAGTCAGATTGATTCGATGTTTACCATATTTGACAAGAAGAGGAATATGCTAAGTTTCTTCCTTTATCCTTATAGAATCGATTCTAACGCTAGCCAGCTATCATGCACATAGTGGATTGTGATAAATTTAATGATTCTTCTCCGCAGGCCAAGCAGTGAAAAAAAGACGATTTTGCATTGTTAATGCATGCACTCGAGACGGGTCCAGCAAAGCAGATAAGGATCGAGACAGATCTGCAGCGGCTTCTTTTTTTTTTGTAGATAACAATAATATGATGAGAAACAACATTACCTACGGGCAATTAGGCAGAGGCATGTTTTTCTTTTCCATTTCCTTTTGTTAATTCCTTCGAACAAAATATATGTATTGTCCGATTCTATAAATATAAAATATCGAATATTCGTAAGACTGGTTGGTGAGTATTGTCTGATATGGAAACGCATAAAAATAATCGTTGCCTTATCTTGAGTGTCATGGGTACTGTAAATGAGTTTATGGCCTTGTCCTTTGTTGGGAAGGCACATTTTCTGTTTTTGTAGTCCCAATTCTCAAAGTATTGAGTGTTGAAATGCCAGTAATTGCTAAACCAACCTTCACACGAAGTCGAACTAAGAATTGAGCTGGTTCAAGCTCTAAAGTTTGGTTCAAAAATAAATCTTCAAGCTCGAATTCGGCTAGACTTGAATGACCTTATTACCCTTGACTTGGTTTAGGCAATATTGACTTGAATGAGGGTATTTTAGGAATTTTAGGTCGCATGTTTCTTACATGTTACTTAAAGTGAAAATTTCTGGAAGTTTTAACAAAATTTGTCTAATGGTGCACCTAAAATAAGTTCACGATACCAATTTATCACAGATCTAAATTCATGGTACCAATCTGCCATAACTTCAAAGTACACTGCAATTTTCTACCTGTATCCCTAAATTTTACTCATCAAAACAAAGTTTGTACCTCTTTTTCTTTGGATGAATAGGGTTCATTCCATTAAGGCAACAAAAGAAAGAGAACTCAAACCTCCACAATGCACTTTGAGCTTTTTATTCAACTTAATTTAACTCAAGTACACACAACAATGAACACTAAGATTCAGACAGCACATTCAAACCACAACACAACCTCTTCCTGAACATAGTAATAAAATCCTTTTCCTTGAACCGAAGCAAAACGAAATGACTCGCACCATAAGATCACCACCGCTGGTTACAGTTTCAAATGCTTGATGGCTGTGTGAACATCCTTGTCTCCTCGCCCACTGCAGTTGAGCACCACCTTGGTTCCATCAGCCAGAGTCGGGCACAGTTTCTCCAAGTAAGCCAGGGCATGGGATGTCTCCAGAGCCGGGATTATACCCTCCAGTTTCGATAACCTCTTGAAAGCTGAATTTTACCAAACAAACGAATGAAACCAGTTATGGTTCAATGTATGAGTAGTTTTGAGATGGCAAAACATGCCGTATGATGGAGTTTAAGTGTTCTCTTAATTTTGGGGATAATTGCAAAAAAAAAAAAGAGAACCCTAAGGTATTAACTTTTTGCGAGTTGTAGCTCTCTTCTTTGATAATTGTAAAAAAATGCCATGAACTTACCTTTTTTTGCAATTTGTGTTATTCTATCTCAATGACGATTTTACCCTTAAATTTTTTAACAAACAAGTGAAAATTCTTGATTTTTTACTTATTATTTCCTAAATTTAAATTTTCAAGGGTAAATCATCATTTTGAGACAAATTTACACAAAGTGCAACGAAAAGGTAAGTTCAAGGCACTTTTATGCAATTACCAAAGACGGCTACAACTTGCAAAAGTGAATACCTTAGGGTGTTTTTTTGCTGTCATTCCTACAGTTAATAGAGGCAGAAATTCTGCACAAAAATAGATGCTTGGAAAATCATTGTTTTTCAGGTCAGTAGCAGACACGAAATCCTTTTACTGGCTAACTTCATGGTTCCAATTGGAAACAATATAAGAAAATATTACAATGCTAGGATTCAAAATCACCCTCATCATCTCGTTTTGAATTAACAACTTAGGTTATTAATGAGAAGAAAAACAATAACATGATCAGAAAAAGTGCAAGGAAATTCATTTGCAAACAATCAACAATCGGAAGAAAATAATAATCATCAGACCACAAAGTCTAGGAAGCTTGGCATAGCTCACTTACCTTCCAATGCATCTTCATCAGTGACGCTGCAGTATTCAGCACGTCCCAAATCTTTCAAATAACTATGCTCTGGTCCAACTCCGGGGTAATCCAAGCTATAACCACAACAAAATTTTCTATGGTAAGAACGCATACAAAAAAAGGGTCAATAGTACACAACTACCTTTATGAATTGCCTACAAACATGTACTCCCATAGTAAATTTCCATGGATACATAAACTCATATTAAATTTTCCACATACACATAACTACCCTTATGAATTTTCATGTATCACCATGGTTCAAAATAAATGGAAACCATCAAAATTTTCGATTTTTTCGTCATGTGACTTTAAGATTTTATAGTATTCCAGAACTACTCATTCTCATCCTATAATCTTCCGATTTCAATATATTCAAGAAGAATTTCGAAAACGGAACCAAACTGAAACCGGAAGGTTAAAAAATTAGTAGTTTCGAAATATTATAATTTTTTAAGTCACGTATAACATGACGAAAAAAAAATCAAAATATTTAATGGTTTCTGTCTATTCTAAACCATGGTGACACGTGAAAATGTAGTTATGTGTACGTGGAAAATTTACTACACAATTATGTGTCCGTGGAAATTTAATATGGGTCTATGTGTTTGTGGACAATTCATAAAGGTAGTTGTGTGTAATTTACCCTACAAAGAAATAGACCACATTAAATAGATTAATAGAAAGAAAAAAACACGTTACCCTGCACTGATGGAATGAGGTTCGATGATTTGGCCATCATCGTCCTGTAATAAATAGCTCATGGCACCATGCAACCCCCCAACCTCCCCTTGGGTCAAAGTAGCAGCGTGCTTCCCACTATCCACGCCAAAACCTGCAGCCTCCACACCGATCAACCTGACATCTTTGTCATCAACAAATTCATGGAAAAGTCCCATGGCATTCGATCCTCCACCCACACATGCCACCAGCACATCGGGTTTCCCGCCCCACTTCTCAAGTGCTTGCTTTCTTGTTTCTTTTCCAACAACTGCATGGAAGTCTCTCACCATCATTGGGTATGGATGGGGCCCGGCAACAGACCCCAATATGTAATGCGTCGTCTCCACATTGGTCACCCAATCCCGTATTGCTTCTGATGTAGCATCTTTCAGTGTTGCAGTTCCGGAATGAACTCCTCTAACCTGCAATCGCCCATATTGACATTGAAGAAAGAGCTGTTGGGGAGACTTGGGCCTTAATAAGAAAGAGCATACAACAAGAAGCTCATAATATACGTATTGGAGTCCACATTTGACCCAACAGACTAACCTATCAAGTCATGGGTTCAAGGTGTATATTATCTCTTTTGTTACTCCTTAACTATCTAATGTGGGACTCCTGACTCACATGTGGACACACCTAACAAAAACACTAGAATGAACAAACCTCTGCCCCAAGAAGCCGCATCCTGAAAACATTAAGAGACTGTCTTTCCATATCTTGGGCACCCATGTAGACAATACACTTCAGACCGAACCGCGCACAGACAGTAGCAGTCGCAACTCCATGTTGTCCAGCTCCGGTCTCAGCAATGATTCGCTCTTTGCCCAACTTCTTAGCTAGCAAGGCTTGTGCGACGGCATTGTTGATTTTGTGGGCTCCAGTGTGGTTCAAATCTTCCCTCTTGAGGTAAATATGTGGCCCTTCACCATTTGGGCGTTTGTAATGCTCTGTAAGCCGCTCCGCAAAGTAAAGAGGACTCTCCCGACCAACATAATCTTTCAAGATACCAGCTAACTCTTTCTGCAAAATTCATATTCGTTGTATCTATTAGCAATCTCACCAGACCAGATGCCCATCAAGGACATGAGACCCAAGAAAAAGACAGTGGATGAGATCATTGATGAAGTCCTATACTTCACAGATACTAATAGCACCAGTACCAGTACCAGTAACTAATTAATTACCTGTCAATACGTAGTAAAGTTTTCTTCAATTGTTCCATTTCATTTTGGAGACATGCATGCACATATCACTCCAAATCAACATTCATGATAATAATCAAACAGGCAATAACACGCACCCAATAAATAATTCACCTCCATTCTTGTTCTAGCGATTCATTTCCTCAAAAAGCCGCATTCTTCAACATGCCCTTCCTCCCATAACAACTCATCTCCAACCTCAGAAATTAACTTCCTAAAATCCATGGTTCTCTACTTAATATTACCAATCCAAGAAAAAAATAGTGACTGAGCTCCCAGAACCCAAACACCAATTCAGCTTAATCAACCAGAAACACCTTAAAAACCGAACTTTCTGAATAGAACTCAGGAAATTATAATCCACCCCCATTTTCTTAAAATTTCCTGAACAACCCAATAAGCAAAAAATGAAGAACCAATGAGCAACCGAACCTGAAACTCATCGTCCTTGGCGAGAGAATGGAATGCGGATTCGAGCTCGGTGAGAGCGTGCATGAGGGTCTCAGGAACATACTTCCCGCCGAATTTTCCGAACCTCCCGAACGAATCGGGCCTCAGCGAGACGGTGGATTCGAGCCCTGGCTCCATCTGAACTGCTGACGAGGCGGCTCCGGCGAGCGCGCGAGAGACGGAGAGCTTCCCTGTAGAGGAGGGCAAAGAAGCAAATTTGGCGAACTTGAAGGGCAATTGAGAGGACCCAAATGGGGAAGAAGGGTGGGGTTTGGAGACAAATGGAGCTTGGGTCCTGCAAGTGATGGGCTTTGCTGTGGCAGCCATGAGAGAGACAAAGCTAAGTTAGGTTTTATTTCAGATTCAATCCAATTTGGATTACTTTATAGACACGTGGAAATGTATCCATTTAATTTTCCAAAAATGGTCGGTACCATCGAATTAATTCAAAAGATTGCAAATCAGATTAAGTGAATATAGTCAATTTAATAATTAAATTTAAAATGTATGTAAATATACATTAAATGTTATTATATTCATGTTTAGTGTATCCTTATTATTCGATTCTAAAAACATATTTTTAGTTTTATCGATATCCATATTCCGAATCATTTATATTAACAAAATCGACATATTTAAACATGAAAAAAATTGACATCTCAATATAAAATGTTGATCTTTTAATTTTCAAATGAATTAATCTGTTATAGAAAATTATGGCACAATGATTTTATTCACGTTTATATTTTAATCTATTTTATAATGTTTATGTTATACATATGGCTATAATTATTTTACATGTTAATATCTTTTTCTTTTCTTTTCTTTTCTTTTCTTTAATTGAATTGAATTACATGTTAATTTCAAAATCAATAAATATTTTATATCAACTAGTCATAAATGATTTTACTTATAGGCTTTTGACATTAAAATCTGGACAAAGTATGAGAACTATTCAGTAATAGTGCACCGACCTTGATATATATAGAATAGTTCATTGGTGGTAGAGAACAGATGGTGATGTGGCAAATCAGTGATTCTCAATTGGAACTAAGATGTGCCACGTCTCAGGCCATCTAAGGTCTGTTCGACTGTCCCAAATTAAAAAGATAACAAAGAAGAGGTTATTGGTCGAGAATTTTGTTAGGACATGTTTTGACATCAGAATGTCCGAAAAGGACAAGGACGTGTTGGCTTTGGAGGGCTTCCACACCTTACTCTTGGATGTTTGTCTTGACTTGTTCCGGTAGATTAAGTTGGTCGTTACGCACTTATGGTTCCTCGATCTTTAGAGTGTTCGATCTGTTTTCGAGTGGTGAGAAGTTGGATCCAATCTTTTGGAATTTTATGGTGTAGAGATCTTTAGCCTTGTCCATGTTCCAATATTTTTAGTGGCTTGTTCTTGAGGCCATCCCCATTAGATCATTCTTGGTGGAGAGGGGTTTTTCGATCCCAATGAGCCTCTAGATGTGCCCTATTGTGTGGCTGACAAAATGAGGACGTCACCCATCCTCTTATCACTCGCGCTTGGGTTTAGAAAGCGGGGTCTCTAGTTCATAGTGGTGGGGGTCGACATGGTTTTGACATGGTTTTTCCATCATCTCCCTCTTTGTTCATCTTGAGCCTCGTTGAGAATTTTCATTTTTGGTTGTTTGTCCCCCGTTATGGGTTTGGTGTCTTGTCCTCCTCCTTTCCTTTTTTTTGTTTCCATGTCCCGTAAATGCTTGTTCAGGAGTCACCTTTAGGGTCGATACACTATCCTTTTTAGGTAAGTAAAGGGGCGTGATCTACTCAGTCAGTTTCTTAAGGTCAGAAAGTTCACCTTTAATTGTCTCTTGTAGTATTGTTCATTAGTACGACGTATAGAGTTTGAAGCATAACTTTTCACCCTTTTAGGGTTGTAGGATTGTTTTCGTTGTTCCTTGTCTGTTTTTGAATTTTATTATACTTTTGTTAGCTTTGTTACTAGTTTGTAGTTTCCTTTCCGTAACCCACGCCACCTTTTAATACTTTATTTTATTTTTCCTAGTAACAAAACATACTCTTCATCTTTGATGAATATTTTTTTTAGTTCTTTTAATAATAGTTATATGTCGTTTTTATTCACATAACATTTATCAATATAGTAATTTATAATTAACCATAATTCTTATATTGTAATAGTTGGACCGCTTATGTCTAGAGCCTAGCAACATTTTCCCAAAAATTATTTTCTTGTGAACAAAATGCTGGGTTGAGTTTGTGCTATTCAATAAAAAAAACCTCGTAACTTGCATATATTGCATAGGAAAGATCAAACAATGTAATAAAGAAAATTTTGCTATTCTCTATGATTTTCAACTTTATATACAAAAACCAATCAAAAAGAACATTAAGATCAGAAGTCTATGATGGGCTCTCCCACTGTCAAGTTTCTCTCTACAGTCCACGGCAAGTTCAACAGCTTTGCCGTGATAAATTTGAAGATCTTGTTCACGTTTATGTTGTGCCTTGAACTCGAAAAGAACAGCGTCGCTTTCATCGCCCTAGTGTACGCTCGTGCCTACAACAACGCTCCCCGTTAGTCACTTCACATCATCACTATAAACGTGTAACGATAAACTAACACTAGTATAAGGGGGGGATTCAGAGGAGCACATGGTATTCTATTCTGGGGAATACCTTGAATCGAGAAAGTACTATAAAACCGTAGGGCTTTTAGTTACTTTCGATTTGGTATCTTACAGGTATAAACCGGAGTTCATATAAAAAAGTTATGGTCATTTAAAGATGTGCTACATGTTTGGCCCTTTTTTTTTACGTCAAAACACTCTTTTTTTTTTTAGTTTAAAACTTCTATAACAATTCCAACAACTTGATTCATAACTCACTATGGGATGTATCTGTTATTCAAATATATTTAACGATTGTTGAAAAAATATCCTGAACTAAATTCTTGACTCTACCCCTGACTAGTACAGAACGTCTCTCGGGTAACACAACTCTTACGTTGTTCAGGAGACCACACAAGAAAAAGTGTAAATGACTTGCCCAAATTCATTTCTTACCTGGGTTATGATTGTCCACTGCAAATCCGGAGGAAGCTTAACAAAATCATCGAACTTGGTTCCTATCAGTATGGGAATCGCTGTCTGCAAAACGAAAAAAATAGTAATGTTCAGTGCTTCGAATTCAACATCCCACTTTACTAATTCTCAACACAACTTAGATTTCGATGCCAAATTCATCATTCGATCGCACGAAAAAAATGTTAATCGTGAAATCGAATCTGTATGCTGAAAAGAACGATCTTTAGTACCTGATTCCACTTTCTCGCTCGACTATACCAATCAATTACACTGGAAAAAAAAGAATACGAAAATTCGAGTTCCATGAGTCCAGGAACGAAATTGATAGAAGATATTTGATTTTATTTTAGACATTGAGCATACCTATTTAGTGTACAACGGCTAGTGAGATCAAACATGAACAAGATTGCAACTGAATCTTTACAAGCAATGGGGACATGATCAAGAGAACTCCGGTCACCTGATTTGATCCAAATATTCATTACAACATTAGTAAATGCTAAAGTTGAGAGACTTACAAAAAAACAAAAAAAGCTAGAGAAGTTGATAAGGTACCTCCAACATCCCATAAACTAAAAGAAATTCGAGCGTCCTGAATCGATAATGTTTTGTCCATCAAATTCAACCCTTCCATTTGCAAGCTCCTCGTTTCTTGCTCGTTTCCCACATACTTAATCTTTACGACGTCAGGAAAAAAAAATCGTTTCAGTTTTTACTTATTAATTATAATATGGTATAAGTCAATGTGACAGGATCTAAACATATGACGTGTTCGTGTTGATAGTAGTGGGTTGCTTGTGTTAATGATAGTGGGTTCTACCTAACCATTCGACGTGTCGGTGCTAAGACAGTGGATCGCCTGCCATTAGCACTGACAGACAAGAGCAGATCGAGGAATACGAAAAAAAGGTCAAACATGCATGCGACTTTCAAATAACCATAACTTTTTCATATGAATACCGATTTAGGCCCCTAAGATATCAAATCGAAAGTAACCGAGATATCTACAGTATTATGAAACCTCCATAACAAAAGTATGTCGTGACATACTCTATACCACTCTGAATCTACCCCTACCAACAGATCATCAGACCTCTCGACACTAGTACCAGACAGAGTTGCTCTAAAACATCGGTCAATTTTAATTATCAAAATCACATTATGAAAATAAAATTGAATCGTCGACTATTAACAGTCAAGACCAAAATAGTGAAAAGATTTTGAACAATTTCAAGAAACTCACCACAAAACTGGTTTTGCCAATTTGGCAATCGCCGAGTAAGCTGATCTTCAAGGTGACTAAATCTGGATCTGCCTCCGGCGACGACAAGCCGGGCTCTTCCGGAGAGAGAGAGGAGCTCCGGCGAGATTGAGAGGAAAGGCGGCGGTACCTAACAGAGCACCTCCCTGTAGCACAACAGAGGAGCCTACCCCAGATTAGCCGGAAAATGTGCCGGACGATCGAGACCCCCTCGACCACGCTCCACCGGACGTTGACGTGGACCACTTTCCGGACAAGCTGAGTCATCTTCTCGGCGACTTCATAGAAGAAGATTATAGTTAACGTTTGAGGAATGGAATGTGTTATAGGGTCGACGGTTGACCGGTACTTTTCGTTTATGGGAAAACCCGAAAGGGTCCAAAAAGACGGCTTCTTGTTGTGTGTTTCAATGAAACTATGGGCTCGGGTTTATAATACTATTTGTGGGTCGTGGAGGGTATTTCGGTCATAAGGGTATTTTAGTCATTTGGAAAGTTGTAGTTTGGGATGTGTATCATCATCATCAACAGATAAACTGAAACTCTATCCACATATGCATAGCATAAGCATATTGTGTTGGGTCTTTTGAGTGTGCTATAATGAAATCATGAATGCTATTTGTGGGGTAGTAATGAGTGAATAAGGGTAAGGTTATTAGCAGGTGCTAGTAGACGTCAATCTTGTTTGGTGTTGGAGTAAATCTTTTTTAACCTTATCCAACATCGATGTTAGTGTTAGCCCTAGCTAGCATCGGTGTTAATTTTGGAATCAATGTCAGCGTGTAAACTAATGATGACTCACCCACCTCTCCTCTCTTTTTCTCTATTATTTTTATTAATATATAATATTAATATAAGTGATAGCATCGATGTTAGCCGATGCTGTATTATTCTTGTTTTGGCCAATGCCGGTGTCACGCTTGTCACATGGTCCCACGTATGCACACGTGGCGTCGCCAACACTGGTGCTAAATCGTCTCACCGTCGGCGTTGCCCTAATGCTTTGATGCGAACCTAATTTATTTTTTCTCAAAATTTTATAACTTATATCATATATCAACCATATAGATACATATATTGAACTATTGATCGTATTAGGCAAGATAGTAATATTTCATACTCCAAATTTAGTGGGAATAACAATTCATACCGTCAGCATTAAATGAACATAGTTCGCATATCGCTTAACAACCAGATCGGACCGAGCAACATATTAGGACACACAAATAACACAAACAACTAAAATAATAACATTACTGTGTCCACTAGGATTCCATCCCTACTCACCTGACCATTTGGCTAACGTTGATGGGTATGTGAACCTAATTTTGTTTTATATCGAATTAAACTACTTATATGATTTTTAAAATTTTTGATATAAATTTTTTTATTGTATACGAATAGATTATAAAAACTGCAAAATTATATCATCAAGATAAATTATAATTTTAATGTTAAAAACTTAAAGTTTGGATTCTAGCTACATAGATTAATCCAACCAACATGTTATGATGAGATGAAAAATGAAGCATGTGATTAGGTTTTTGGATAATCTTGATAGGAAATGGTGAGGAATATATTCATTCTTGCCTTTTGATTAAAGCATAAAAGTAAAGAAATTAAGAGAAGAACACTTTCGGTCTAGTTTCCTTTGTTAGATTCGACTTGGTTAATTAATCATTCATACTAAATCTTCCTCTTCAATCAACTTAGTTTATATACTTCTATTCTTTTGACATTTCCATAATATGCCACTTCTTTTTATCACCTCACACCGATTTTTTTTTTTCCCTTTTGTGTGTGTTTAAAATCAAACTAATAAAGTTTCAAAAAAAAAAAAATCAAACTAATAATGTACCACTTTTAGTCGTTTTATTATTATTTGATCACAAATCAGCCTTATAAATACATCGTACAAACTTATCAAGGCTAGGTTAGTAATTAAGGGATTAATTATTTCTCTTAGCCACTCGGGATCAAATTCTGGTGGGGACAATAGTGTTATTATTTAAGTTGTTCGTGTTATTTGTCGTTGTTTGTCTTGAGTTATCCCATGTGTGCGTCTTGATACGATTTCTGGTCCAATCTGATTGTTTAGCGGTATACGAATTATGTTTATTCAATATTGACTGTAGGAACTGTTATTCCCACTAAGTTTGGAGTATGTAATATTATTATCGTGCCTAGTACGATCAATAGTTCAAAATATATATCTTCGTGATTGATATATAATATAAGTGGAAATTTTTTCAATATATATATATGTATCATTTGAATACTTAGGGTAAGGCTAATGCAGTTTTGTTGTCGGCGCTAGCTTGGCTCTAACGAGATAGCAGCAGCCTATCTCGTTGTCAGCAGCGGATGGCTTCTTTTCCGAGACCCCTTCAGAGGTTTTTCCA
>JAYMSW010002318.1:0-14131 GCA_036897725.1 Erodium texanum | reverse complement strand
TGTTTGAATATATTACTGTGAATAGTGCGGTAAAACACAAAAATTCAGAAAAAGAAAAATCAATATTGGAAATGAAAATGATTTTTATCATATTGAAAGACATTGATAATGAAATTACAGTAAAAAAAAAAACTGAAAATACTACATGAAAAAATACATTACGAAAAAATTTAAAGGGCTAGAAAAAAAAAAATTACAGAAGGAAAACGAAATTGAAATTACTAGAAAACAACATTTAGAGCAAACACAACGGCCTCGTCATCGTATGTGTAGCACAAGATAGTCTTGGAGCTACTGGAGCATTGATGAGTCCTACATTTGGTCCTCGCGATCTGAGACCACATTGTAACCCAGCGGTGGCCTAGTACGAAAATAAATACAGGCCATCAACATATTCCCTCCTAATCCTCCACTGCTTGCATGTATCCATAGGTGTGCCGATCATCCCAACTATCATGTTATGAATAGTACGATGTTTCTTATCCTCCATTGCTTAGATGGCACCTATGTTGAGGGATCCAGAGGTCCTCTTTGAACGCATGAGATTGATCTTCGGGCACGGATATCAGGGTGAGGAGACATTACCTAGTCCTGGCGGATTGGTTATTTAGACCCCCATGGAAACACCCTGTCACCACTAACGTGCTTAGCATCCGAAACAATCCCATTCCAGATGCCAAGACTTCTTGTGGCCCGTTGGGGATTTCCAAACGGGTCACCTCGTTCGTTGGGAGACACTAGCCGATGAGGTGGAATCCGGAGAAGGAACAGTCCTGTCCTACCATTAAGACGGCGAGCATCATGGAGGACATCGGTACGTGCATACAAGGTTACGTTACGATACTGAGTGATAGCTTAACACGCTCGACTAGGTGCAATAGAGGGCTTTGTTTAGATGTTTATGCGTAAGTCTTTCCTCATTTTATTTCTTGAATAATATTAATTTTACGATACTGATATAGTCGATATCATATGCAGATGGCCATCAAAACATCAACCATTGTGGACGACATCGGTGTGTGCATACAGGGGTGCATTCCGATGATGAGCAATAGCTTCAACATGCTCTACCAGGTGCAGAAGGGGGGATTTGTTCAAAGGTTTATGCGTAAGTCTCTTACTCCTCTTGTTTCTTAGTTATTATTAATTTTTTTACAATACTAATATAGTCGACATCATATGCAGATAACGTATGATATCGTCTTCCAATGTGTTCCTCTTTACAACTGGATCTGTAGGAAGGTTGCGGCCATCTATAGCTCGTGGAAGTGTGAGATCCACACTTTGATGAAGAAGTAGAGGGATGAGCACGATGGTCAGAACCCCCAATCCCTATAGAGTTCAAACACCTGGTTGTTGTGTGGGAGAGGTTGTTGGAGCACCTCGCCTCCAACGACTTCTGGGTTAATAATTCGAACTTATTTCACACTTTTATGATTTACAGTTTTTTTTTTAATCATCTTCAATGTGTTTTTCTAATTCAGGTGTGTATTTGTAGACGAAGAGCGAGAACCCGAAGAAGCTGAACCACCGGACTAGGAGGAAGATGTTCAATAACTTGGCCAAGGAGTTTCGGAGGGCGTGACAACCTACGCCATGGATAGGGTCGTATTACCTCTTGTAAACAGAGACGGAGGATCAGTACTCCCACATGGTAAGATCACGCTTGTATTCTACTTACTTAGTCTTAATTTGATAGATCTTGTTTCAACTAATCTTATGTTTTCAGCCTGAACTACGGCAACTTCTTCTGGAGGAGACCGACATTGAGTTATCCATGGAGGGGCTCTTAAGCCTTCGAATGTGCTATATGTCATGTCATCCCTCGAGGCGTAGGATGAGGACACACGGTTTAGAATCATTCAGGCAACAGTGGGCGAGCGGGAGGGTACGTACATTTAATTTGGTTATTGTTTGAGAATTTATTGAATTTGTATTATGTGTATTGAATTGGGAATTAGACTGTATGATATAATATGTGGATTGATTTAGGTGCAAGTGGCACAAAGCTGGTCCTGCATATATTTTTTTTATCCACTACCTCGCTTCGACGATGCAGATCTACAAAGCTTAACCAACGCAAAAGCTGTGTCGGTTTAGTAACCCTAACCTACACAATGTAGGTTTTTGCATTGCTCAAATGACACCAACGCGATATTACACATGCGTCGTACAGGTGGCAATCCCTACGTCGTTTAAGTGATGACCAAAACGACACAAGAGCTTGCGTCATCTAAGTTGTAATACAATGCCGTCTAGGCGGGAAGGCCTCAACGACGTAGCAGGTACATGGCGTGATGACAATACTGTATCATCTAAACAAATCACTTAGGTGACGTAACCAACGGGCTTCCACGACATAGACTAGCTATGTTGTCCAAGTGAAGCTTATCCGACAAAGGCTTTTTCCTACATCGTCCAAATACTTACGCGACTCAGACTGGACGACACAAGTTACGTCATCCAAATATTCAAATACACAAGCAACTTTGGGCGATATAAAAATTATGTCGCCTAAATAACAAAAATCAATCATGATAGTACATATCAAATCAAGTAAAAGGTAGTTACCTTATCATCCCATGATTAAACGATAGAAGCGACGATTTAGAGTTTTTCCTTTTTCATAATTAAGAAGATATAGTTGAATAGGAAAAACTATTTTCCCTACAAATATCTCTCACTGGTTTTCCAAAATGTAAGTCGGCTGCAATTTACTGGAACAACTGAAATGATAGGGAGGGGTGCATAACATATAGCATAGGTGTCCAATACTACAAACCAGTAACTATTTGTTTGTTTGGGACACCACAAGCACAAGCACGTGAAGCGAAAACGAGTTATGTTCTTTATTGCTCATTTTGGCGGGGTCTATGTCCGTCTCTCAACCACATATTCAATATTGACATATACCTTATCTGACGTCATAATACTACTTTTGTAGAAAATAGTAATAATAGAAACATTTAACACCTGCTCAAATTACTCCTCAGTGTCCAATGCATTTTATGAGGACCTTATTATATTTCACGTCTTCTTCCTAGGTTTGGATAACAGGTTTCAGAAGCAATCTCTCACATTCACTTTCATAGGTTTAACGTTAGTTACAATTTATGCGTACACATTTTGGCACATGCCACATTTGTTCTGTTTATGACTTATTCGCTTGATTAATCCAGAGCATCAATTTTTTGTGTGTCTTTCAAAAAAAAAAAAGAGAAGAATTTCTTGTGTCACTTGAGCCAAACCAAAGTGTGGGGAGACCTATGCCAATAATAGAAATAAGACCTTCTATTTTATTAAAGAGAATTATTATCTATTGACTTAAATAAAAGAATTTTATTCTACGATCAAGTTTTTTTTTTCTTTCTCATAGATAATATAAATAAGCTACGTGTATTGTCTAACATGAATCATATCATTACTATATTTCAAATATTATACTCACGTTTATTACACGATAACAAAATTAAAAGTATGTATTTCTAAAAAAAATAAGAGCTAGCATTGTACAATCATGGAGAGACGGTTTGAGGCTCTACAAGGTTTGTTGTTATTAAAAGATGTGTTATTTCTTAGTTTTTCTAGGTACATATTCTGTTTACTCATAATAATGAAACCCCACATGATTTGAGAGCGAGCTCATCGGTCGACGTCAAATCATTGTTAAGAAAATAATATTAGTATTAACATCGATATTATCTTAACACTGATCATCTGCAAGGAATTGAAGCTAAACAGTGATGCCGTAAATTGAAAACCATTCAGCGGCCGTCACAAGATTCAGTGTTTGTGTTTATCGAAGAGAGACCAGAAAGAAAAGGTCATTTTATTACATTTAACAAACTCACTTTGTACGTTAGTTGGGCTCATGTTATTACGTAAATGAATAAGTAATTCTAAGTATGAAAACCGTATATTTCAAGATAAACTCTGCTAAAAATAAATATTTTCTAACTTACTCTCCTTTTTTTTTTAGGGAATATGAAGTACGTAGTATTATTGCTTTTAAACTATTTCGGAAGACACAATACACTAGTATTCCGGAGATATATATAAAAATAAATGTTTTTAATTTACTTTTTTTAAAACTTTTTCTGGTTAATTTTTTTTTGAAAGTCTTGCCACATATATTATATATCAATCATGAAAACATACATATTGAGTTATTCATTGTAAAAAGTAAGATAGTAACATTACAGACTTTAAGCTTAGTACGAATGATAATTCTTATGAGTAGTTTTAAATGAACATAGTTTGTGTATGCTTAACAAAAATCAGACCAATCAATATACCAGTCACACATACGGAATAATGTGAGACAAACAACACAAACAATAGCATTATTTTCTCTCTCAAAATTTATTTGTGATGACTAAGAGAAATAACTCTTTCACCTATTAAACAAGTCCTGATGATTTCTTAATTAATTATTTGGATTGAAAATTGACTTTGAATTGTGTCAAATGGTTCAAATTGTTCCTACTTCAAATAAAATAAACATCAATGATTACTAAAGTAATAATAATTAAATGTCATGGATAGTTAGGATTGGTTGACAGAGATTTGTACTAGACCAAACCTCTTAATAATTAATTAATTGGTATAAGCAGAAAAGTTAAAGTTAATGATTTGGAAGATGGAAGCCACCCATTATTTTAATCCCGCCGGAAAAGAAACAGTAACGCTTACTTCAAATGTGAATCATCACTCTTAACATAAATCTTATTTATCCAATTAACAATCACTCTGTTACTTTTAAAAAAAAACAATTACTCTATTATTTTCATAGCTATCTTATACATATGCACCAAGATGTGCATCTAATCTGGAATAAAAGTGAATGGTTTAAATTCTTTTTATATCTGGCATGTCAATTGGATACGTCAAGTTCAATATTTGTTCTTTACCTCAAATTATTTTATGGCATGTATCAATCGTGTTTCAGGTTATCCAAAATCATTGTATATTTATATTTAACGAGTAGTTACATTATTTATATAAAAAAAAAAACTAGCTAGGAGTTGCAAAAATGATTCAACCAGCACATGTTGATTCTAAGTAGGAGAACTTTAAATTTATTGAAATGAAAACTCAAGATCAAATATGATTATAACTGAAAATAATATATATTTTTGATATATTTGTCTTTTAGTGTTTCTTTTCTATTGGACAAAAGCAAACCTATAGTCCTAGATAAATAAATAATAATTTAAATCTTAATTGGGATCTTTTCAAATAAAAAATCTTAACTGGGATTGAACATGTTTTTTTCTCAAAAAAGAAAATCTTAAATCGGGAGGGGAAAGGAGTAAGTTTTAACTTGAAATAGAGAACACATTATTTCTACTTATGTTTTTCCATTGTCATTTGAGAGAAGAAAAAAATACTGTTCTTAAAGGTATGTATCTAGGTATCATTAATAATGTACGGATAATAACTATTGTAGGAGCGAAACGCTTACAACCGTTGCCACAATAGTACCTATAGCTCTAGTGGATGTGTTCCATCCGACCAAATAGGTCTTGCCAGACTATAAACATACTCTTGTGATTACAGATGACCCTATAATAGAACTACATTCTTAGCCATGAATCTGTATAGAGACTCAATTAATAAACAATATAATACCCTATGACCTAAACAGAGCATAACACTCTGTAAGGAAACGAACAATCAGACTAAGCTGATACCGTATTGACTATCGCAACAGAAAAACAACATATACACCTTATTACCTAATAATACTCAAAAAACACAACATACTAGACCACAAGACGAAGTAGCACATCCTCAAGACGAATCTCTACGGTCCACAAGCCTTTTGGAAGGGCGGCATGGGCCAAGGCAGTGCGTAGCTGGAGGCGGCGAGGCTGAGGCGGGAGATGGGCGGGCCAAGGCCGCACAGGGAAGGCCAGGGGAGGTGGAGACGACGCCGAGGAGTCTCCAATGTTCCGGATCTAATAGCTGCAGGTAAAAAAATCGGAGAAGGGGAGAACTAACTCAGTGGAACCCTTATCCCCCTCTCCTCACGACGGCAGCAGTAGAACCCTAAGGCACTTCTATCACAAGTCTTAGCAAAGAGTATTTTTATTATTATTAATATTGAGGAGAAAAAAAATATATTTAAATAATCAACCGTAGGATAGCATGTCTTTCTAAAAGTATTATATTTAAAAATAAATAAATATTAAAAAGACAAAAGTGTAGTGCTTTTATTTATGCTTTCATAATTGAAGAAAATATAGTCAATGACTATTCTTTTATTTTATCTTTTAACTTGCATGCATCATCCCCATTTAATTCCTTGAGATAATTATATTTGGTATTCAAGTTAGTTATAAATATCTCTATTAGCATATATATATTTTTTATTTAACATGTTAATTTTCAATTTACAATCTTGAAGACAGTTAGTTAACATTTAATTTACAATCATAAAGATCAGTTAGTTTACGGTACAAAAATACCTTTAAAATTAAACCTCAAAAGCCTCTAACCCAACCCTTGATCACAACCACAAATTTAAAACCCTATAACCTCAAAATACTAACCCTTAAATCAAAACCCCAAAACCTTAATGTACCAATTTGACCATATATTTTTACCTAAAATTCCCAAAATACCCTTATTTGCACAGCCACCCTTATCCCATCTCTTCCTTGAAGCTCGCTGGTGTTGTACGCCCGTCGGTGTTGCAGAAATCCGAACACTCGTGGGTGTTATATATGATTCTATGATTAATCCAATTAAAGAGGATGTAGTCCGATTAATAAAATAATGCATATAGAGGAATCAACACACTTGAAGAGGGAGACACGTCACCAAAACGTTTCCAACTGTCCATGTCTGAAACTGTATTTGTTGAGAGGTTAATCAAGTTTTAGAGTATAACGAAACCGTAGTCTGTTACATGGTGTCGACAACGGAGTAGTATAAATACTGTACTCTGAGTCATGTAATGGTTGCTCAGTTCTGATATGTCTGGTAGTTGATTATATACACTGTTGTGTAGTAACAAGTTCTTGTAGTTTTGTTCCTGAAATATGTTTGTGAGTCCAAAACTCTGTATCAGATTTATAATAGTCGTCTCTACAAGCCATTAACGTCCTCTGCACCAAGAGAAGACGAGCAGAGCCAAATTTGGCTCCGGATGTCTTGAATCGAGCCTAATTGCGGAAACTTAGATGCCGATTCGCTCTTCTACATCTCCGCCATGGTTAGCGTCGTCTGGGTCCCTTAATCTGTCTCTGCATCTTAGATCTGGCTGAATGACGGATTATTCTGTAATTTATGAAATAATGAAGGTCAATCAGGGTTTTGATTTAAACCACACCACATATACATTGAAATACAAATACACTTTAACACTCAGATTGACCGAGGTGTTGCCTAATATGCTCTATCAGATTGTTCTTGAGCTGTTGGTGAAGTTGTTAATCGCGGATATGGAGTAAATTCTCATCCCACAAGATGAAATCATTGATTCCTCCTTCCATTGGCGGTGGTGAAGTCTATTCAAGTATGTCGTCATCCTGCTTGTTCGCAATCCGTTGTGTCCCTCTATAATTTATGTGTTCATACTAAATGATCATGTTTTGTAAATCACACAAGTTTCCATCATATCTCCCATGAATTGTCTGTTCCAGACACGAGCTAGGTGGGTGATGATGTGCGAATGTGCTTGAAGAACTTCGAATGCTCTTTCAACGTCCTTTGCACCTTCTTGTTGTTTGGAAAACTCTTTGGTCTTCGCTGTGAATGGTCGTGGGATTGTTTTCAAAAACTGACTCCACTGCGGGTAAATGCCACCAACCAAATAATATGGATGGTTGTAGGTCGTACCGTTTACTTCATACTCAACAGTAGGTTTATCGCCATTGAGGACCTCAACGAACAACGTCGAATTATTTAGCATGTTGATGTCGTTATTTGAACCCGCAATACCAAAGTAGCAATGTCATATCTAAAGATCACGTGAAGCAACAACCTCAAGCATGACAATTGGGACTCCTTGATCACTACGGGTGATTTGGCCTTTCCACGCAACGAGGTAGTTCTTCCATTGTTAGTGCATGCAATCAAGACTTCCTATCATGCTCAAAAAACCTCGTCTCTCGCCGATATGCAGTAGACGGGCCATGTCGGTTGCGTTTGACCATCAAAGATACTACTTCTTGTAGATTGCAATCATGGCAGTGCAGAAATAGTGGAGGGACTCAGTGATGGTCGAGGCACCCATTCTGAAGTTTTTATCTAAAGGATCAGTTAAGCAACCATATGCCAACATCTGGATTGTCGATGACTAAGACTCCACCGCCCAAGACCGTCACTCTTCTGGACGAAGTAAGTGTCATGTTGGTCACTGCCTCCATAATGCGCAGAAATAGAGGGTGCTCCATCCGGAAACGACGACGAAACAAGACTTCATTGTATATCGGAGGTGCGAGAAAGTAATCCTTCATCAGCCGCTCATGGCATTCGCGATGACCCCACCTCACATATCTTTCTAGTTCTAGGGCTTATTGCTGGACGATCCTTTGCCGGATCCTTCTCTGGTAAATTAGCTGACCAACTCCTTGTATTCTTGCTGGGCTTGTTTGACCGTTGGTAAGGTGTAGTTGGGCATAGATTCCTTCCACATGTTGAAATTGTTAGGATCCATCTCAAGGAATTGGTTGAAGATTTTTAACAAAAAACGAAATAAAGAGAAATGAGATTGAGATGATTTGGAGAATAGAAATGGTGTGAGATGAGTATTGAGAGTGTGAGTATTTGTAAGAAAAAAATTAGAATTTTTATTTAATTTTTTGTAATTAAATTTGAATAAAAAAACTCGTTTTTTTTTTTTATTTTAAAAAAAGTCGTTACTAGCCGTTGAGATCCCTAACGGCTATATTTTTTGTCGCGTAAAGTCACATGTCGACCAAGGAGTGGCTAGCTCTTCAACGGCAATATTCATCGCAACGCAAAATCTTCGTTCTCGGACCATTGATCACTCTTGTCAACAACCCAATCAAAAGCTCGATTACTGATGTCCTTACATATCCTTCTCTAAAAATAGAGACGATACATTGAGTGATTCCCTATTACCGAAATACGAGGACTCCTTTCCAAAATGTTATTATTATTAATCTGTACTTACTTTCACGATAGATAATTCTTCATTACTTTATAAAGATAATGGTGATGCTGTATATATATATAAAAAAAAATGGTGATGGTGATTTTTTTTTGAATGAACCGTGATGGTGTTTGAATCAATAAGTTTAATAAGATGCACTTACCTTGAGAATGGCTAATCTAACGTCACTGTTGTACGGACCATATTCTAACGACTATTGGACGTAGAAAAAGGGAATAATTTACATACATGTTTACACATTACGTTCTGAATATATTAGTTATAATTATAGTTATCTAAAGAAGTTATTGTTAATTTTTTAATATCGACATTGACGATTCAATAGTGCAACGCGCCAATGTGATCAACGGTTAGGACCACATACTGTCTTTTTCCTCACATATATAATTTTGACGTTTCTATCATGTACCATCATGATTTGTATATATGATAGATAGACATCCATATTTTCCAAATATTTAAATAAAAGAAAGATATAAGAATCTTGTAAAATCGAACATAATCGTTTTCTATGTTAAAAAAATACAAGTCAGTAACCTTAATTAATTGTTTACCAAAGTCTCGTCTACTGATAGGGCCTTCTCTATGGGTCTATAGTACCGGGCTAAGAGGCCATTAGTGTTTATTAACCCAGGATTTCGACATTATTATTTCCAATACTAAGGCTTAAATTCGATTACTGTTATTCTGGTGAAAAGGAATTAAATAGTAAATTAGGAGTGTCAAAAAATATGAAGATCCATCTACGGATCCCTTCAATAGGCCACGCTCAAAACTTATTTATAAAACAGATATTTTTTAATAGAACGCGTGACACGACAATGAATCGGTCAAAGTAATATAAAGTTTCGTAAATAAAGATCCTAATGTATCAAATCTACGGAACAAAGAGGGTATTTTTTGTCATTTTGAACCAAATGAATAGTGATTTTCGAACTTTAAAAGGTTACTGGGTTCAAAAAGCACGACTAAAAATTTGTACACTTGTATGAAAATTGGGTACACGATTGTACATATAACTATAATAAACCCTTTTTAGATATTTACATCTTTATTTTTTACACCGTCTAATCTAAAAAGAGGTCCCGGACATACCCTATACTCCTTTACCATAGAACACACCTACCCTTTTGTCAAATATATTTTATTATGGGTTGTTATGGACATGCCTTGTCCCCTTTTAAATCCAACTCTTGGTGTGTCTTAACCTTTATAAAATGATCTTTTTCCTGATTTTTTCGATATGCGTTACATATAACAATCATGATCTGACTATACACGAGTTTACTTCAAATGCAATTGCAAGCTCTTGTAAGTTCACGGTTACTCTTTGTAAAATCCAGAGGTTTTCTTCTGCATAATCAAAGCTGGTGGTTTCCTATTATCTTGATACGTCTTGGGAGTTGTATCAATATATTTTATTTGCTGATCAAAAACAAGTCCTGAATCATAGTCCTCAGATATTATTATCAACCACGGGGAAGCTATGTCATAGATCTTACAAGGGGAGGTGTATACCAAAGAGCTTATGTCAGTTCCATCTAATACTGGGACTTAGTCTCAACTATGAATTGACCAAACAACACTGATATTATCTATATACTAAAATGGTAACCCATTTTAAGCCCAAGCTTCTCTATCTCCCTCTCTGCTATGTACAACCCCTACAGCTTTCGGTTTCTTTGCCGCCTTGGTTATTTGAAACACAGGGTGCCTGCATAGCCTCCTCACACCTCTTCTCAAACTCAGCCAGTCCCCGTTGTCATATCTGTTTTCCACATCCTGAATCCTGCACGTTCGAACAGTGCTGCAATCTGAAATGGACTTGAGTTCCCCCTTCTTTTCAAAGCTCCAAAAGTTTTCCTCATTGACTGATTCAAGTCTGTCCAAAGTGGCAGATCTCAAAATACTATCGTTATTACTATCAGTAGCAGTTCCTTCACCTTGCTCACCGGGTTCCTTGCTGCTTGAGTTCGATGAATGGGGCATGCCCTTTGTGTCAGAATCTGGGTGTGCTGAAAGCATTTTAGATTCGGCAGCTGATATTCCTCTTTCTCGAAGTGTCTTCAGAATCAGTGTCTTGAGGAAGTTCATAACTTGCACCGCGTGAATCAATGCAGTCAATGGATCAGCCATCTGCATGAAAGTGAGATGACAAGCAATAACTTAAATCATAATTGATATGAGATGTGTTGCAAGCAAAGAGAAACATGCTCCCTAGTCATTACACCATGTTGCAAACCCATTAATATCAGGAAGGAAAATGTATGTTTCAGAGTTAAATAATTTAAATTGACCAATATGGAATGTTTTAAGCATCAAAATGCAGAGTCTATCTAACAAGGCTTCTTTGATCATCTAAGATTAATTGTGCTACATGAACCATAGGGGCATCACCAAAGCTTATTTGTCCAACTGGTTAAGTATTTGTCTCTCTCTCAAGGTGGGGTCACAAAAATTTAGAGTTCTCTTCTACATAAGAGGGTGCATGTTTGATACATCAATATTAAAAAGTTCTATGATAATTAAAAAATATTTGGTACTCCCTAGCTTCTACATAAGTAAGGTCTTGAGACCAAATAATTTGATACACTTGATTTAGTTGAGAAAAAAAAAACCAGGGGCATCTTGCACATCACACAACAATTAATAAGAAGGCAAAGAAACGTCAAAGAACCTGAGTCATGTTGGGTGCAAACACCATAGCAATGTTGCGTGCATTCATCTTGTTGTGCTGTTCATGCTGCGCCACATCTGCCATCAAATTGATGGCCCAATCAAGCAGAGCAGCTTCCATTGGAGGAAGTAACGTCACAAGCTTAGTGCAGTCATCTTCACTGTTGCAGTGCATCACTTGTTCCGGAGTAAGACAATCAAGCACACCTGTGGGAAGTTCTCTCAGCCATGCCTGCATTGCAACCAAAAAGAGCACTAATCAATATCAGAAACATAAGTCAGAAGTTGAAATTATATTATTTAACTAACATGTTTCAATACCTTTATCAACCCTGCTAAACAATGCACATCAATTTCACATGGCACAACCCCTTTGTTTAGCTGGTCCCGGACGTACTCTTCTTGGCTATTCTCAGCATTTATTCGGAATATTCCTTCTGCCTTCAAGCAAGATAAACAGGAGGAAAAACCTTAATTTCAAGATAAGTAAGAAAATGCAGTTACATTTGGCTAGGAAATGACTCAGTCAATGAACATGAACACACTTTTAGGCCGCCTTCAGAATATAGTTGGTTTTGCATCATGAGGAGAATTGTTGGCACACTATTCCCCCTGTCATCGTAAGAGCACTGCATCGACTTGGCAGAAACTCCAAAAACGCTTACACTAGTAAAGAGAGGCTGAAGTAAGGATTCAATATGGCACAAAGCGATAGATAAGGAACATGACCCAAAAACCCATTTCAAGAAAATTTACTTGCGAAACATAGCAGCAAAATTCATCTACTAGGATCCACCATTGAGATTTTGGTGAGCTTAACGCTTTGCACAGAGGATTTGAAATAAATCCATATAAAAGGATCCGAACATGAAGGAATGGAAAAGAGGAGAGTGAATTCATTAGGTAAGAAGGATTGCCAGGACACTTGCATGCAAATATCATCAGAAAATACATATCTTGAAGCCTACAAATACAGTTTTGCATCAATTCTTGGGACTAGGAAATTACAGAATACCTTAAAATGGCTCAGAACAAGTCAGTCACCCCTTCTACTCTTTGAGCTAGAGTCCTCTTACACGTGGGTGAGCTTGATAGTCATTGTTCTATATGGTTGTGTTGGACCATATTAATTACATAGAACCTAATCTGTTGTCCAAGCTCCTTACTCGTAATTACTAAGGAGAATGCTACTGTCTCTATAACCTTAAGAACTAGGTGAACTACAGAAGGCACTGGCTGCAAGCTAAATTGCTAGCTTGAAGTTTACAAAAGACAGCTATTTTTCATAATCATGAAGTTGGATCTGTGACAGTAGGCACATTCCTTGGCACGATTTCGAAAGCATTTCCTCATGAGGGCTCATAATATCTCCAAGATATCTATCTATAGATCTAAAACTGAAAGGGATATTAGTTCATACAGAATTCCCATACTGAAGTTAACAATAATCACATGCATGTCATAATTCTAAAACTGTTGAACAAATCCACATGCTTTAACATCTTTTGACGTAGGAGAAGAAGACAGAGTAGCCATCTATAGGTATAGAACAAAACAGAGAGTAGCAGAGGAAAAAGCGTATGAAGTATACTAGTACTGATAATATATCCAATTTCATGGACTACATCTCAACTGGGTATATCCTAAAAATTCAGAGAACCAAATTGCAAGCAAAATCACAGAAAAAAAAATGCAACACTCTTTCACACAGCTAATTTGTGAAGAAAATGAAAAGCAAAAAAGACAAACCTGGCACTGGGTGGTTTCCGGGGAACCTCGGGCTCGAGCTCTACGGGCAAACCCAGAAAGCCGTCGAACCTATCGAAGGTGACATGCGTGACATGCCTGACCTCGGTGGGAGAGCTGATATCCATGGGAGATTGTGAAGGGGACACATCGTCCCTCTCCACACTACACGTAACTATGGACTTCCTGAGCGCCGCCACCAGAATGTCCAGAATCGCGAACTGGTGGCCGTTGGCGTGAGCTCGCCGCCGCTGGTCCGCCTCCCTAGACCCGTGATTTATGAAAGGGGTCGAAATGGGGTTCTCGAAATCCCCACAATCTGCGGATTCATAGCCGAATTCCTCTTCTTCGTCCTCCTCGTCTCCACTGTCGCTGAGTTGGGTCTCTCGCTCGGGTATGTGGGTAGGAGCGGGATTGTTGAACTGGGTGAGTCTGCAGGACCTGGATCGGAAGAGCCGAGTCATTGGGGGTTGACCCTTTTGGGGATGGAAACAGAAAGTACAGAACACAATTATGAGAGAAAGAAGAAGGTGAGATGGGTCGGTGAAAAAAGAAGGATTAATG
>JAYMSW010002317.1:0-14132 GCA_036897725.1 Erodium texanum | reverse complement strand
CACGAGAGGGAAAGAATAACTTGGGGGGATCAGATGATCCTCGGATTTTCAAATCCGGATCCGCAATCCGCCCAAGCTAATGAGGATTTAAGCTTTTTGAATCCGTAATCCGACCCAATATACGTGGATGACGGAACGGGTGGATTCGTGAGTAGATCGGATTTGCATATTTTTTACACAGCCCTATCCAAGACCCAAGCTTGGCTTCATGATCCAATCTCACTCTAGAGATGACCTTATTCTTGGGAGGATCCGAATCAAAGACTCCCTGTAATATATTTTAACTAACTAGGTTTTTTATGTGAAATTGAGTATCTAAGCTAATAATAAAGTACAAAATTTAAATTAGATGTATATGATTTTTTTTAAAAGTTGATATTGACTACTCTAATTTTCATTTTTGAACTATCACCTATTGAATCAAACTAATCTATATAAATTACTTCCTAAATATTTTTTTTATCCATAAGGAAATTTTGTGTATTCTATTGATTCTACAATTTATAGGTTTGTTAACTTCGGGTGGATGTGTAGCCATATCACATCCAAAAAAAATAATAATTTGATTCTTGAAATTCAAGCTGGTGCTGATTTCTCGGGCCATCCACAGTTACTAACTGAATTTGGTGTATAATTATAAATCACAAAAACAGTCATAAATTCGTAATATCAAATGACAGTTTGATTCAAGAATATTCACACCTGAATATTCTCGAATCATCAAATATATGGATTTAAGTTGGCCCACCTTACGGCCCAGACTACTAGAGCAGGCCTTTTTAATTATATAGGCCGAGTTCACCCAAGAGTAACCACCATATTGTATAAATTGTGTTTGAGGCCCAATCCTATCTTCATCCACCCCATGGAGGCAAAAGCGACAACATCTAAAGGACAAAACTCAAGTCTCTCCGGCAAATATTAATTTGTAAACGTTAATGAGCACCAAAACAAAAATCCACGCGTCACTTTCACAGGGGTCCACATCAGTGTGCAGGTGGAGAATGATCACATTCACATCCATGCCTCCGCCACCCCCCACAGATACATCTCTCTTCCTCCTTCTTCCTCTTCTGCTTTCGCTCCGTGATTCGCTGCTTGTCTCAATTTCGGCTGCTCATCTGCCGAAATTGACCTGCTTCAAGCCCCGATCTGCTATTTTCCATCGGTTCTCGTTCGAACCCAAAGCGCGGAATCCGATTTCCACCGCTTTCTGGGGAAATTACCTGTTTTCTCGAGAAAGTTAGGGTTGCCGGAGAGATAATATACTATGAGCTTCCAAGATATCGAAGCTGGCCGCCCTATTGCGTCTAGGCGAGACCTGATTAATGCACGGCAGGACCCCACCCAAGCCGTCGCCTCCGGGATTTTTCAAATCCAACCCGCCGTCTCCACCTTTCAGCGCCTTGTCAACACCCTCGGCACCCCCAAGGACACTCCTGAGCTCCGCGAGAAGCTGTCAGTACTTCTCCTTACCTCAATTGTGTTTCCTGTTCTATTACCGTATGGATATGATTGTGTGATTGTTTCTAGTCTTCTCGAATTTGAATTGCTTTTTATTCTGGTTTGGTTTGGATTTGATCCTCATCATAGTTGAGCGTAATCTAGTCTTATTTCATTTCCTGGTCATAATATTTTTGATCTTGTTATCTTTTGGGAATTTGAAAGTCAAATGGATTCTAAATTGTATTGTGTACTTTCTCCACTAAGTTAGTGGTTTAGAAGTCATAGCTATGATGCAGAAGAGAGTGACTAGATAAGATAAACACTTGAAGTGAAATGTTATAATTTGAAGAAAAAGGTAAGTGTATGCTTATTGGGAACCACAGGCTGGGGAACCAAGAATTGACCTGTATGTTGCATTTGATTCCTTAAAGTTGTATTCTTCTCTACTTTGGTAACTCATGGTCTTGATTTCTTGAATCCCTTTGCAATATAGAAATTCAATAATTTGGAATTTTGGCTGCATGACCTTTTAGTTGAAGGGATATATGATATTGTTCATTAATTAGATAAGCGGTATCCTTTTGTGATCATGATTCAAGCAAATCAGTTGTATTTACATGCAACAAAGAGTTCATCTTTGGCTGTGATCAGCTCATTGTTGGAGTTGCACTTAGCTTATGCGGTTGTGCTCACGGAGCGAGGAACTAAGTTGTTCTAAACCTCTCTCCTAATTCATCGAGACATTCTTGTCCAGATTACTTGTTCCTATTATAGCTAACCCTTTGAGGTTTAAAGAGGGAAATGATTGTATTGTCCGTGAAAGGAAAATTTAACAGGTCAAAAATAGTGTGTGCTGTATCAGAGAAGGATCCTTTTGAATTTTGTTTGTTGCAAGGGAAACAAAAATTTCTAGGCAGGAAAAGGCTGACACCTATCTTCTGTATGCTTTTTTTATTCACTCGTCCAAAATTATTTAAAAAAATGTTTATGGAAGCCATATTTGTGCTCAATATAAGCATACATCATTAGAATTATAGTTATGCAATTTAGAGTTCCCCAGTACATTTGTCTTGTTTGTAGCGAATGGCTAGTTGTTGTAGGGAAGTCATGCTTTCTCTTATGATCTCATCTCCATGCGTTCTCTTTGACCATTCTCTTACTTACTTGGGCAGGCACAAGACAAGGTTATATATTGGACAACTTGTGAAGGACACTTCAACCAAACTTAAAGAAGCTAGTGAAACAGATCATCATGCTGGAGTTAGTGTAAGTATGGTTTACTGAATTGCCAACTGTTAATAAGACAGAAAAATTTCTTTCTCACCTACTTGCCTCGTACTATGGAGGTTTTTGTTGACAATACTTAATCATCGTACACTACCATTGCAAGGAAGTTGTCTTCTGATTTTGCAAAGTTTCTGTCTGCTGAAATTTCACCACACCCATACATCATTTTCTTTTGGTAATGGCTAGATGGAAGGGGTTACCATGGAAAAGGGGTTTTAGCTGGTGTCGACAGAACCATGCTGAATGACTTATCCACATAATATTTGTTGCACATTCCATATAGTTTAGTTTAATTAATATCCGTTCTTAACAAAGCCATAAAGCCTGTCAGCCGAGGATAAGCTTACAGAGACATGTTTGTCAAGAAATTTTGTATATTTGGGGAATAATTTATTCAGACTCAAAACCTTGCCTAAAATTTTGACTGAAAATGGCCTGTATACTTGCAGCCCAACAAGAAGATTGCCGATGCTAAACTTGCAAAAGATTTCCAAACAGTTCTCAGGGAGTTCCAGAAGGCCCAACGGCTTTCAGCTGAGAGGGAAACCGCATATACTGCTTTTGTTCCACAGGCAATTCCGTCTAGGTAATTATTTCAGGAGACCCAAAAAAGCGTATTTGGTATTTAGCGTGCTTTTCATTCATTGATTCACACAATCTAGTTATGGATGGAATGGATTTATTAACTTTACTTTTACTCATGTTTCATACAGCTACACTGACGGAGATCAAGACATTAGTTCAGATAAAAGTCCAGAACAACGTACTCTTCTTGTAGAATCTAAAAGGTGAGCTCCAACATCACTGCTAGAATGTTTGCCCTTCAAGAAATAATTTATCCTTAAAAAAAAAAGAACATTTGCATCTCTGATAGTTGGATTATAAAATTAAGGCATTTAGTGAGTGCCTTTGTTCGATTTTGACTATCTTAAGACACTGATTTTCTAAAATTTGATTAGAGATTGATGTTCTTATGTACACAAGTGGGTCGTGTAGTGAGGTTAGAAATTATTAATAATTTGTAATACACTTACCTTTCCCTTATCATTGCTATCCATGTGTATTGCTGGAAATACTAGTATTAAAATCCTCAATTTTGTTGGTTTGAGTACATCTGGAAACGTGTAGAGATGAAACTACCTTCAGCCACTACCCTCTTCTTTACACCATACTTCACATGAAGAAACTGAGTATTCATAATAATCTTTTTCAACATTACATAGGAGTTGGAATAATCATTGGATATTAAGTGTGCATTCGTCTGTGTTGCAGACAGGAGGTCTTACTTTTGGATAATGAGATTGCCTTCAATGAGGCTATAATTGAGGAAAGAGAGCAGGGAATACAAGAAATCCAGCAGCAAATTGGTGAGGTGAACGAAATTTTCAAGGATCTTGCAGTGCTGGTTCACGAGCAGGGAACTATGATTGGTAGGTAGACTTCATTTTGCATTCGTGCTCATGTTATTTTCTGTTTCACCTTTTGAATTGTGAATCATTTCTGTTTCACAGATGACATAGGCTCTCATGTTGAGAATGCTCATGCTGCAACTGCACAAGCTAAGACACAACTTTCGAAAGCTGCAAAAACAGAAAGATCAAATTCATCTCTGGTAATGTTTTTTTTAATCAGCTTTTAAATATATCAAGAATTGGGCTCAAGACCATCCTTTATGTAGAAGAGAGTTCTATCTTTGCCACTTGACCCAACAAGAGTCGGTAGAGGCCCAAACAAGACTTTATAGGTACCGCTGTTGGGATTTGAACTGGGGTCCCAAGTTCAAATGCTTGAACAGTTTGACAAGCAAGTTTTGGTATCTTTGGTAATGCCTTATATCTTACTTGACAAGAAGAAGAATGTATTGGCATTCTTTGGTACTGTCTGCTTGAGTATGGTGGGCCATGAATTTTGGAATAAATTTTTGGGCCATTGTTTGATTTGCCATCTTCTAGGACCTTGTGGTCAACATGCTAGTTTGCTTGAAATTCCCGCCTTCATAATGACTTTGGAATGACACATACATCGATATCATCATCTTGAAACTTCCAAAACTAGCAAACATAATCTTATTCAGCATCTCCCTAAATCTGTGGCATTTATTGTGAATGAATTAAATTTATCGAACAATTTTTCTGTAAAGCTCATGTTGTGTTCTGTTTTTCTTTGCAGACCTGTTTGCTGTTGGTGATATTTGCAATTGTGCTTTTGATTGTAATCATAGTACTTGCAGCTTGATCGAAGAGTTTGCCTGAATGTTAAGATAGAGGTGAGCCGGAGATTATGCTGTTTTGCGATAGTTGGCTGAGGTGTTTGTCATTCCAGTCCAGTGTGGGTATATATTGTAGTGTTTGCTTTCAGGGTTGTCTGTTAATGCAATTTGTTGTGTGGAGATGTGTTATGGAATGTTCTCCAAATTTTTATCAAATTAAGAAATCCAAGGATAATTGTTTAGCTCTCTTTACCATCATGAAACCTGTACATTATATGCCTATTTGAATGATCCATGAACTGTTTCATGTCCATAAAATACAAGACCGATTTTCCAGTGGAACGAATGAATCGTTGCCAACGAATCATGAAACGAATCTCTACGCCTAGGCGCTTCAAAAGACACATTCCTTTTCCCGGACACCCACTCTTGACATCCAGTCCACTCATGTTCATCAGCAAGTGTCCGTGTGTAGGCTTGCCTACCCTAACCAAGAGCACCCAAATGAGTGCAAGCAGAGATCAAACCGACTGCTCATCTCTGCGTAATGCCCGTGGCACAAGCCCAAGCTGCTGTAATAGCGCTTCAAGAATCAATACTCTCATCACCCGTCTTCTTAAAAACAGAAGAAGAGCCACACACGTGCTTCAGAGGTTGATCAAACACGCATCATCTCCAAGCCAGGCTTTAAGGCCTGCCCATGAATCTGCATTCCCTCATTATAACTGCTTCACAGGCCTTGAGAAAAGTTGGACAAGTGTCTTCACGTATATAAAGCAGAAAAAATCTGCTTCTACTTGGACTTCTGTTTCTTCTGAGGGTTTAATGTCATAAACCCGGGGTCACCCCCTGACATTACAGCCACTGTATGCACTCTTCCATTCCGTAAGAAAGCGACTGAACAATGTGGATTGCTGCTGAGAAGTGAAGCCCTACTTGATTCAGAACAAAATCACAGGTAACTAGCCACTAATTAATATGAAGAGGACAGATCAAAACTGCATCCAGGGAAAACTCAACTATATAGTTTAATTACTAATGAAAAGAGTCAAACAGCCATATTTCAGATAATCTGGAGTCACAAGGAGGGGGCAAATGTTGAACTGACAACTCCTCAAGTTAAAAATACAAGAGATAGCTCCATCCAGGAAAAAAAATGATTCAAGGCATACAAAATGAAGCACAGAAAGTAGCTGCCTAGTAAATTGCATCACTCTTTTTGGCCACACACTTGCATCTCCCTTTTTGCTTTCTTCTTGGTTGACGACATAAATCAAGTTTCAAGCTGCAACAAGATCAGGTGTTTCTGCTTCAATAGATAACAAAGCACCGTGTACTTTGCCCAACCAACTGTCCAGGCGATCACGCAAGGATTTCACCTGTGGAATTCCAAGAACTCTTGGCTGCACCCAAGACACATATACTGTTCCCTTCACTTGATCAATAATGCCCTCAATTAGATGAACCTGCACCAAAGGATAGTAGTACAAGTTTGAGCACAACTTCCTAATAATAATATTTCTTGAAGAAGAAAAACTCAAGGGAAAATTAAGCATTCATTGCACAGTATAACATAATGCAGAGCTTGCATGGTTTTCATGCAAGCTAATATAAACTGCACTCATTCTATCCTTATCCAAGGAAACGTAGGGTTGCTATTCATCTTGCATAAAATATGAAGCCAAACAATTACTCAGCTTCAAGTTGAGTAAACGTCAAGCAGGCAGTTTATGGATCCACTCCTCATATGCTCCACAAAAATAGTTCTTTTCACATCTAAGAATACATACGGATCACTTAAATCATATAGTAGATCCATGCCATTAAGGTGAAATTCAAAGTTATTTTGTTGAAGACACTAAAAGATGAACCAAATACAGGAGACTACGCCAGAGGAACAATAGATTGGCTATAACAGTGTTTCTGTTGTTCATATGAAAGGGAAAGATGAAACATAAATCATGTATTAACTAAGCCTTCTAGGGGACTTCATTTTCACCATCACTTTCTGAAGTGTAATCAAATTGCATAGCTCAACCATCATTACTCTCAGAAACACCTCCTTCAAATTCACTCTCACCAGAATAAGTTTAGGTTTTCTTTTTCTTTTCAGGACATTTAAGGTTTGATTTTGAGTCCAAATACATTATTTCAAAAACACCCAACAAATTCTGATACTAGACTTTAGAAATCCCAAAATAACATCATTGAAGGTAGCCAAGTTCAGCTAAGGTACTGAAGCTTAAGCCTCGCAAGCATCGGGTGGGTGAGGCGGCAAGGTGTAAGCCTAAGAGCTAAGGCATGAGGCGTAGCCTAAGATCTCTATTTCAACCGCCTCGTTTAGGCGTAAGCCTTGAGGGTTTTTTAAATTATGAAAATACCAATTAGCAATAAAATATACAAAATATGATATTTATTTCAAACAAATACCTAAACTTTATGAGACATCCCTTCCGCCACTTATCTAAACAAAGCAAATAACATTGAATTCCTACCTATTATCAGTTATTCTTAACAAATGAAACTATATCATAAGCATATTACTGATCATGCATGAAACATTGAGCATCTGGTAGGGTTGCTAATGAGTACTAAATGTGTTCTCCAATTATTACAAAATTAGTGCACTTTCAACATGCAGAATACACATATTGTCCGACAATGACCATTGCAAGGACAAAACTACTTTAAGAACTGCCGTGCAACTTCCATTGTTACAAGGGGCTATAGCTTATGAAAGCAATGAAAAATATTAAAGACATTTGATTACTCCCCAATTCCAAATCTGGCACCTTTTTTCCGTAAAGGATGCTCAAATAAGAGTTCACTTTCTATTTTACTTAGTTAATTAAACATGAAATACCGACAATATCTCTCCATATAGCAATTTAGTAGTAGGCATATGAGAGCACATGTGGGTAAGGGTCAAAAGCCAAACACTAAAATTGGAATCCTTAATTTTTGTAGATAGTCAGATAGGACACTCAATTTAGGACAGAGGTATCTTTTTCGTGATTCAGATTTCAAGAACATATGGACTCACAGAAAGGCTCTTCATGAGAAGGTGCTCCACATCCTCAATAGAAAGTTTTGTGTGCTCTGCAATGATATTCAATGGAATAGTTCGCTCCTCAGATGGTCGGCTGCAACAAACAGGCTTGTTAAGAGAAAATAATAATAAAATGAAGTATCACTGGTACAAGCTAGTTACAAATAATAATACACTGCTTACATAATCCATACCTGAAGATAATTTCCATCAAGCATAGAATGTTGATCTTCTCCAATAACTTCTTCTCATTCTCGACTAAAGCTGGTTGAGCGCTCAGAGCAGCATTGTGCACACGACATAATTCTTGATAACGAACCAGATCGCCTGCATTAAATGCTTGGAGAATATAGTATAGCCACTCAACTTTTGTCCCTAGAAGAGTCTTTATCTGCAAGCATTAACATATAGAATTCCTCTGAGTAAAATGCTAAATAGAAGCATAAACTGCTTGCTAGTGCTGCAAAATTCATTGTGCCAAAAGGCAGCTATGTTAGATGTGAGCACAGCTCAAACACAGAAGATACGACTAGGAAGAAGTGATGTCGGTGTAATTGACAAAGCTACAATACAGCACAACTGCACAAGTATACGTGTAGGTAAACACGGATGTTATATGTTACTTTATATGGATAATATTGGATGTAATCGTATAGATACAACAATTGGAACTCATTTGTCTGTATCTATAAGTAGATACATACGCAAGGTACATAATCCAGAATAAATATATATCCACATTATCTAACCTTTGTCCCCAAGGGGACACCCCAACGGTGCAAGCCTTTACATATTCATCTTGGATATTGTGGGTTCAAATCCCACTGGATGGAGTGGGGAAGGGGCAAGTGTAGTTAGGATTTAGGCTAATAACCGATCAAAAAAATCTAACATTTTAATTCACTAACTGTTGGCTTTCAACCTAACCTAAGGATCTGTTTGAAATGAGGCTACAGAACCTCAACTGCAAGCAGAGGCTAGTAAATTATCATGCCTGCATGAGCTTACAGTAATCCTATCAGACAAGTGCAAAATGATTATTATTTGGCATGTTCCTATTCCCAATAATCTGACAGTATATTTTGAGATTGACTGGCTGAGCAATTCCTATTTTATAGTTGTAGGTGATAGTTAGAGGAATAGTAAGTATGCACAAGACATTGGAAATTTGTTTCTGGGAATTCGCAAATCCCTTCAGTAGATCAATCACTAGTTTTGGTTTAGACATTTGTTATGTCATCTCCAAACTCCAGATGGAAGATACTATGATTCAGTTACCTAAGTTAAGCAGGCCTGGAAAGACAAAAGGTAAATAGACAAAAAAGTGCAAGCGAAGGAAACAAAAATGCTGGACCAGCACAGGGGCACAAAGGAATTAAATGAAGAAAAAAAATCATGAACATATTCTTACAATAGGATGAGCAAGAAGTTCCCCGAAGTTGTAGATGTTATCTCCAAGTAGTGCAGAAAGTGATAAGTCAAAGGCCAGGTCCTAAAATATGACAAACATGTCAAATGTCAGCATAAAATGGTACGGGAAAAGAAAAGAACAAGAATGCTAATGTAGTAAATAGTAAAAAGTAAGTGGATCATATAGTAATGAATTCTAATGATACAACTTACATAAGTAACACTGAGAAAGGACTGCAAGATTCTATTACATGTTACCCAGATAACTGAAGAATAGTTAGATTTATTTGTTGGGCCATCAAACGAAGGCAACAAGCATGGGCCCACATTTAACTGCACCATGGTCTTAAAAAGACCATGAACATGGGAAAACCCTCATAAGTTGCTACCTAAATCAACTCAATGAAGTTGCCAATCAGAATAAAACCTGTTCAATAAAGTAGCTGCCAAAATGATTTGTCTACATAGTAAAATAACTTACAAAATTTTCAATCAGCAGTATGATAAAAACTTCTCAGTCCAAAATTAGAGCTAGCAATTGGACTACTGGGTAAACCATAAGTCCAGGGTTATAATCACAAAACTTCACAGTTCACACTAGCACTAATTTGACATCTAAAAACTGATACAAACACCAATATTTAGGTCAGAGATGATTACTCCTTTTAAGATGCTCTATACAAAATACAGCACTTACCAGCTTAAATGAATCCGAGAGAGATTCCACCGATGTGTATGCCAGGTATAGAAGAGCACTTTTGTAGAACTCCGCGAACTCCTGACGGACTTTATAAAATTGAGATGAAACCCAGTAATAGTTGGCATACACGGAAGGATCAATATCTGTCATGCTATCAAGTGTGCTCTTTCCGTCATCCAAAAGTTTCTTGCACTCTTTCTGGTTTCCTTGCTCAAGCCTGGAAATTGCTATTTGCATCTTGATGTACAAGATTGGCTCCTCTATACGCTGCTCTCTAGTAGCAACAAGCTTTTCAATTACCCCTTCAAGATAACTTATGCCAGCTTCCTTCTCTGCATACTGCCGAGAGACTATGACAGCAAAATGTGCAAGCTTGAGAAGGTTGATTTTTGTCTCAAAGTCACTGATGAAATTATGGTATAGCTGAATCAAAGCATCGCCAGCCTGTTTTTTTTTTATATATTTTATTTAAAATAACTGTTAAAAGAATAAAAGAGAAAACATATGTACATGCAGATAAGTTTTCCCAGTTAAAGGGAATCTAACATTTGAACTAATAACCAGAAACAGTAAATAAAAAATAAAAAAATATTCACAAATCACAACAAAAGGAAGAAGTCACACCTCTAGATACTTGCAGATAATGAGCACATAAGCAAACAAGATAAAACTCGAGCAAGCAATTGAAGTTATACACTGGGGCTAAATGAGCTGGAAGCCCAGAAATAACTTGAATGATAGCAACATGCAACAGCAAGGAAACTCATTTATTATGGTCATCCATATAATTCTTGTTTGAAAACAAAATGACATTGACTTGACAATCCACATTTCCCAACTTGTGACGGAAACTTCCTGATCACTGCCAACAGAAAAGAATGTCCTTTCTTGCTGAACTTCTAGGTCAGTGAAATTGTACAAGGATCATAGGTTCAACTTTCTAGGTAGACACAAGAAAGACCCCTAGTAGTTAGCATTTTTTGACAGCCGATATATTCAGAGGGGATGTGGAGCATTGTTCCAAATTGCCAGATAGAAGGGCCTAAAGCTTATACATTTCTTTCAACATCAAGCTACATACATGAAACTATTGCCCTTCTGAGTATCAACTTACTCTTGGTCTGACTGCATACCCTTAATTAACTGGGAAATTTCTGATTCTTTTAAATTTTCAATATTAGGATTGAGTAACAGAAAAACAAGTCTCCCTCCATAAAACAGTTCACTTTTCTTTTAAATCCAAAGCTAGAAAATAGAAATCCCACCCTTAAGTTAGAGAAAAAAAAAAATTTCTTTTCAAGACTTAATGACCAGTGCCTGTGAAAGAATATATACAAGAAACCTCCAATATCCAATCATTGGCATTCCTAGAACTGAACCAGACATAAGAGCACTATCAATATCACTCATATCTGAATAAGTTCGAATTCAAAAACTTTATTTTTCTCAATTGTACAATAAATTCAGAAGCTAAAACAGGCACTAAAACATGTCTGCGCCTGAAAACGAGAGATATCTAAAACCCCAGTACCTAGGAACCCTAATTTCCACCCAACAAAGTCAATACACGCATCAAGCTCCAAACCCTTGAAGATATGTAAAACCCTAACCATCAAGACCCAAATACGACAACACCCTTGCGCAAACCCATATGCGCGTCAAAATTGGCATCGAATAAGGCTCAAGTATACCTGAAAAACTGCGAGAGCAACGAACTGCTCGAGCTTGAGGGTGAGCTGGTGCCATAGCTTCTTCTGATACAGATCCGCGAGCGAATTGTACCATTCGGAAAGCTCTGGGTGAGAGCTGCGCAGCTTGTCCAGGTATTCCAAAGCGGCCATGGTTTACAGATTCAAAGAAAGGAAGGGGAAAGAAAACCTCAGGAGCTCGCTCGTTTCTATTTATATTATTTCGAGAAAATAAATATGACAAAAATATGAAAACCTCTCTCGCTCGCTGTTGCTTCTTGGGCAAAACGAAAAGAATAACGAATATTAAAAAAATAAAAATGAAAATTGAGTTAGGGTGAGGGGTACTTGCTTATCGGTTAATTTGGTCGGTGGCGCATCCCCTATACCGAGCCGGCAGTACCGGAACACTACTTTTTCACGTCGGCACTGTCATTGGTAGTCACCGTTTCGATCGATTTTTTATTGGCAGTGGCGGCTGATAGGTGTCTGGTAATAATGGGTCCGAGACGGTTGTCTTAGGCTTTTTATGTGAACCGAAATCAAGGCTCAGAACCCTATATTTTCAATTTATTTATTTTTTGCATTTCTATTTGGGCTTTCTTTGGTTTAAAATTAAAAGTCCAAACTAATTATAAATTGCATAAAATATAAAATAACACAAACATTTTTTATTTGGGCCAAAAACTTTTAAGGAAAGATCAAATAAGACTTAATTGTCTTCAATTTGATCTACCCTAAAAGATGAAAAACACCCCACCCCAAATTATTATTCCATCAAATAGTTTATAAGTGTACTTTAAACATTAAACTACACTTTACAGAAAATGTCACAAAATTAAAGATTAAATAGCTAAAACAACTACTTGATAGTTGATACTTCACTCTTCACTGTCATCCTCATTTTTTATATCAAAAAAGTCGCACCTATTTGAGAAGTAGATTCCCCTATTTATGCATATATGAAATTTACATGTCATTGATTTGACATGATAACATTTCACGTAAACGGTAAACCAATAGATTGATAGTTAGTTCAAATTACCTTTTTCAGTTGATTGTAGTTTATCCATTTCTTCTATCGATATGTTTGTTATTGCAAGCAATGGCATTACATTCGTATTCGATTTATATGCAATCATCGTTTCCCTGCTCAACTAGTCTTCTGTGCATGTAAGAGCTTGCATCACTATATAAGTCAAACTACACCTAAAATCCCGTCAAGACTCTCCAATCGATAATAAAATTAGATTTTGAAGACACAATAGTAATTGGGGCGATTAATAAATCACGACCAATATTAGAAAAGGTCGGGTATCTACCTGAATTTTGGCTCATCCAAAGCAACTGTGAATTCAGAAGACTCGTCTTCTTCGTCCTCTTTTAGGTACTTTTCAAGTATAGATTTGACACCATCCTTTTGATTGGACTATCTCTTCTTAAATGCCCTAAATGTATTTGGTTCATTCCCAGAATCATTACGGTAAAGTCCAGTTGTTGTAAACTCGACCTTGTACTTAGATAGATTTCATTTGGGTTTAGTTTTAATCAATAAAAACAGCGAGACAAAGGGGGGAAGCTAGCTAGGGTTGTTCAAAAAAATATGGAAACCGCCAAACCTGAAAAAACCGACTACTCCCAGCACAGAAAAACCGGAACCGGTGGCCACCAGCGTGAATTTGGCTGATCGGTTGGTTAACCGACGTAGTTTCGGTTGGCTGGCGGTTCGAGATTTATTGAACCACCGGTTGACCGATAAAACCGGACCGGATATATGAGGGCCTCATTTTCTATTGGGCTTAGACGAGACCCAACTCACCACTCACATCTGATCTGTTGCAGCCCAACTTCTCTTCAGGCCTGTCCTGAGTCCAGCATAGTTGAGCCATCGAATGTAGGTTTTTCATCTTAGCCGTCCATGCAAAATGATAGCTGGCTTCCATTGTTGTTGAGAGAAACGAAAAGGCAGAGATCAGAGTCAGATCTTATCTTCTCTTCTCTCTCAATTATCTCTCTACACTCACCAACCCGTCTCTTCGCATTGAATGATTTCGTCCTTGTGAACCAGTTCCCCGAGCTTCATCTCCCTCTTTCTCTCCTCTCAAGATGCATAAAAGCCTTGTTCATGACCTTGACGGTGAGGTTTTCATCATCACGTCTTGCTTTGTGTCTACTCACGCCGGATTTATCTGCGATTCCGATATCTTTGCATTTAATGCAAAGATCTCCGATCTTACCGTTGAGGGCCCTGCGAGTTGCATAAAGGGAGGAGGATGAAGAGTGAGTGCTCAACAAATTTAAGGAGCTCGGGAACGGGTTCAGACACTTCCGTGAAGATGGTGA
>JAYMSW010002316.1:0-14134 GCA_036897725.1 Erodium texanum | reverse complement strand
AGTGGGAGACGCGCCGGAGACGGCGCGTGGAGGTAAGAATCGCCCCTCCTCCATCATTTTATCGAAGTACGGAGATATAATAGACATACTCAGAAAAAATACCGCCGATATTTATAGAACAGCAGAGAGAGTGATGAAGTAGAAGATGATACGGAGATCTTTAATGGCGTTTTTGGCATGTGTTTCAAAAAAATACAATCTAAAAAAAATAGATTAGGCTGTTTGGTAACAGGAATAGCATGGCACTGTTTGGATTGGGCTTTGTGGTCTGTGCCTGTGTAGCTGAAGCTTTTCTGGAGGATAGTAAGAGAGGTCACCAAACACCTCCTAATCTCATGCCCATACGCCTCCGACCCCGTTTTTCTCTGTCATTAAATACTTAGGTTACACGTGTCTCGTTTCCATTGGATATGAGGTGTTTGCCACGTGGCGACATGGGTCATGTTTAATTTTTAATACTGGGTTTAAGGTTTTTTGTGGAAGCCTGAGTTAGGTTGGGTGTTGATCTACTGTGGCGTAAGCTGTGACTACTCACAAGCTGAGAAAAATCTGAATCTATATATATGTAGATAGTGTTTAATGCATCTAATAATTAACATTTGATACGTTTGGTAAGTGTCATTCTACAATTTATTAGACATTTACAGATCATAAAGTGGTTACTAGTATGATCTTAATTAAAAATAAAGATTGACAGTGTTCTTTGATTTTGAGAAGACACTAGATTTATGGAGTTTCAGTTATCCCTATTGTTTGGTGAATTTGAATTTGGGGTTAAGAATTGAAAAGTAAATTTAATTTTTATTTTAATAAAATAGAGCTTGTCTAGATAAACAATTAAATATTTACCTATTAGGGCTAGCAATTAAGTTCGAATCTTGGAAACAAATAAAGTGTCAATTACGATTGACTACACTGCACTTTATCGTGTTGTGGGTGTATATTTATTATGTTGTCATGTCAGATTTGTTTGATAAGCGGTATATGAACTATGTTCTTTTAAAGCTAACTGCGTTAATGGGAATCTAAAATCTGTAATATTATTACACTTTACACTAAAAAAAATAGTTAGCTTTGTGATCGGGTAATCAGAAATCGAGTTAGAATGTTACATGAATGTTAACCCTTCAACAATATATATAATATACCAAATATATGTCAACAAAAAAGAAAGATTTGGATGTTTCTTTTATTCATTTCTGGAAGAGACATGAATGGTAACAGTTAGGAGAGTTGAAAAGTAGTTTTGTATTCTTGTTGCTTAAGGAAAAAATCAACACAACTTTGGGATGGTATAGCTAAGAAGTTGGATTTGCTTTAGTTTCTTACAAAGAAAAATTTTGTAGTTGGTGTTGTTTCTTGGAAGGATGCATGCTTCACCTGCACCCACTGTGAATAATGTATGGGTTTCTTGTCAGATATTTTATTATATTTTTGCCTGTAATTAGTTGACTAATTATGCTATGGTCAATTAAATTCGTGCCTAGAATTGCTAATCTGATGGATTTTAGATCGATCCTTCTAGGAAGGAGCCAAAGAAGGCAGGTTTTTTTGGGAAGGAAATTAAGAGCAACGCTGACCCATCACAGATGATGGTTACGTCAATCGATATAGGTTAGGATAAGTATTTGACACTAGCGTTACAATAAATTAAAAATAATGTAACATTGACGTAACACCGGTACTATCTCAGTATTTAATATTATTTATTAATAAAAATATAAAACAAGTCGGGAGAGAGAAAGTGGGAGGTGGGGAGAGAAGAAAAAAAGTAGTGTTGAAATGTCTTGGTTTACTTGCTGGCATAAGTGGTAGTGGGAGCACCGATACTAACTTGTGCTGGCTTAGCACCGGCGCTAACCAATACTAACACACCGCCAACACCAGCATTATCGCCGTCAACTGCTGCTTAGCCTTACCCTAAAGATATTGTTCAAGAGTTTTGCTAAAGCCAAACATTAATAAGTTTTTTTTATTAATTTGGAAAAAAAATAGAAGCTATTTAGTTGGGTGGCAAGTGTTCTTAGAATAAGTAGACAATAGGGAGAATTGAGGGGAAAAGTTTCGCTATAGCCGAACATTTTTTTTTTCTGAACATTTATGAGATATTATTGATAACTTGAGAAGAAAGAAAAAAATCCATTTAGTCGTGATGTCGACATTATAATGTAGGGTGAACTTTGAGTTGATATATGGTAAGTGAAATAAAAACAACCAAGTAAAATAATTTATTTGTTTTTTTGATTGGTTTAAAGTAAGTGTTCACCTTACGTTTTTTATTTACTATTTAACTAAGTATCAATCGGTCGTGGATAGTTTTTTATTTTACTATGATTTCATTTAATCTGATTCAAAATAATAATTATTATTATGGATGAAAACGTCAAAATGTTCAGAGTTTGAAGTCTTACATATGTTTACTAAGTGATCACTTAATCTACATTTTGAGGAGAAGATTTAGACACTTGATTTAAAAAAAGGATTCAAGAAGTAAAAATATTTGAAAAGTATGGACAAAATAACAGACATGAAGTAAAGTCAGCTCATACCCCCAAAACAATAAAGTAAATGAAGTGAAGCATTTGAATTTGGTTGGATAGGCCACCCCCTTTACCCAATTGCAAGCTAACTCATACCTACAACTATGCTGTGAATTGAGTTTCAAAAGTCAACAACTCAAAAAGAAAAGGAAAATGAGCTATAGACAAACATAAGGTATGAGCTATGACTATGTGAAGTGTGGACATGAGAAATATCTCCTAATACCTTGTACTCTTCCAAATATCTCGATGTCTTTCTTTTTTATTTTTTATCAGCAATTGTAACCTAATCTCTTATTTTCACACCTGTTTTCTAACAGATAACCCATTAGAGTTCGAACAATAAGTCTTATATGAAGTAATGCTCTTTTTGACTAACCCGATCGAGGCCAGCTCTAGTGGGTTCCTTGTGTAAGTTGTGTTCCTTTTCCTTCTCAATTATGGGAGCAATTACTCAGTTGAACAGTAAAACCTCACTCACATGGATTGCACATGTGAATATAAGACTCTAAATATGAACTAAAAACACAACATCATATGAGCATGTCCAGACTAATATACGATCATCTAAAGAGGGACAGATAGGAAGTCACGGACAGGCCATTAATACAACATGTGAAGTCTTCATGAACACTAAGAATAAAGGAACATGAAAATTAGACGAACGATAGGTCCATCCCAAAAACCATTGCCGCAAACAAAAACAAGCAAAATAGTATATTGATTCGCACTCAATCAGACACTGAACTCAAATCAAGCATTCTTTCTAGAAAATGAAAGAGTAACATGAAAATCAGATGAATGATAGGGCCATCCTAAAAACCATTGCCACAAACAAAAACAAGCAAAATAGTATATTGACTCACACTCAATCAGACACTGAATTCAAATCAAGCATTCTTTCTAGAAAATGAAAGAGTTGAGTGAAGAGTGAAAATCAAAACATGCCCAATCAAATTATGTCTTGTCTACAAAACCAACAGTACGAAGAATTCAAACAAGTTTTACCATTGACATTTTAGCATAGCAAACGGTGCATGCTTTATCATATGAGGATGAGAACTAACCTATAGAGACCATAATAGCTCCATCAACTGAAGGCTTCCTCATGCTCAGCACCAGAAAAATGATGCCCCATGCGCAAAGCACATGACTCAGAATGCTCAATTACATTTGATCATCAGAGAAGTTGACAGCAAGATCCCAGTAGTGAGCAACACCAGCATCAGAAAAAACTTTCTTAGCTGCAGCTTCAGTCCTGCACTCATGAACAAAAAACCTGTTGAAGCTTTGTTTGGCAACACTTCCTTGCCATACCAACACACATTTGTTGACAGGTTTCTCCACGTCTTCATCTCCATCTTCATCATTTACAGCAGCAGCCCAATTTATACGCCTTAACATAAGCTTCCCATACCTCTTGATGGGTTTGCTACCACCTTCAACAACCACAACACTGATACCATCAGCAATAACAGTGCACCCGGTCAAACGGTTCTCTTGAGCATTAACATCAACTTTAAAGCGAGTCTGTGGGTGTGAAAGATCATTAATCTTGTAGACCGAAACCATGGTCTCTAAAGTATTAGAATCATCAAAAAGTTTCCTTTCTTTCTTTTCACGTCGCTCTGCAGGGGTGAGCTTGCGTGCTATGTTCCTGTCAACATGCGCTTGTTCACGCTCAGCAGCTGCCATTTGGATTTCCTTCTCAAGCTTGGTAGGGTCTTGGGTTGCTTCAGCACCAAGAACTTTCATTAGGTTGCTCATTTTGACTTTAGGTTTTGGGGGTTCTATCAGGCCTTGTCGAATCATCTCCTGCCTATCCTTTTCCCTTGCCAGACGGCGCTGAGTGCGGAGCTTTTTCTGCTCTTTCTTGGTTAGCTTAAGTGGCTGTGGCGGGGGAAGAGCTGGCTCAGCAGGTGGCTCAATGGGACGGGGATGCTCCACATAAATAGTCATCTTCTCCATCTTCAGTTTGTCTTTAGGAACTATACACTTAGTGATGTCAATGCCATCATATGTCCCGGAAAGCAAAAGAGGCACATCCCTGATAGATTCAGCAAAAAAGTTAACCAGCAAATTATGAAAACCATTCTCAAGATGACAAGAGGGTGTTAATCAAAATGTAAACACATCCAACGAGAATAATGAAAAACACGTAGAAAAAACAAACTTCACAGCCCTGCTGAAAAAATGCTATTTTTCTAAATACTTCTTTAAAGTTTCAGAATCTCAGGTAAAACATGTGAACTCATTAAGATTAAGGACTAGTTGGTCATGGTGACAGCATTACTCACCATAAAATTGCATTGTAAAAGTAAAGGCTAAATCAACTTACCACCACTCAATTTCAGGAATTGGATCCTTCGGTTTCTCTTTAGAGGTCATAACTCTCTCCGAAACTTCTATCAAATTAGGATTGATATCGGGTGCAGCCTTTGCCTTAGCCAACTGTGCTTGCTTAACCCTGAACTCTCTTGCTTGGGCTTCTCCAAATTGATTCTGATATACAGTTAGGAGATTAACAAACAGGTAACGAATTAATAAAATAATCTAAAGGGGGTAAATGGATAATTGAAATACCTTCAGTTTCACGGTCTCCGCTTCTTTCGACCATTTACCTTCCTCAACAAACTGGAAAGTCATCCTCTTTGGTCTCAGGAGCTTAGTTTTATTAATACCCATCTTTGGATCAAAATAAGGATTTGATTCAGGATCCATGTCCAATTCAGGTTTAAGAATCTGGAATGCATCTTTTTTCTGTTTGTTAATGTTGACCTGCAAAAAAAATAACTGATAGGTAAAGAAGCAGAATAAACAATAACAGTTAGAAAAATGACACCCAAGCAGACATAAACCATCTAAGCAGGAAAATAGTTGACAAACCTTTAGGGTACTTAGATTGCTTGGTTTAGCAACATTGACAACATTTCCATGTTCATCTATTTCCCTACCAAGCGCATCAAGACGAAGAACAGGGGCCTTCGTAGGTTTCTGGGGAATAGCAACATCAGTAGGAGCCACCTGTCCTGGGAACAAGTTTATAAGAGGAGCAAACTCTGGATCTTGGCGGAAACCCATCCTAGCAGCAAGCTCCTGTGCACGTTTTACAGCTTCAATGTTGGGTATGCCTGCAAGGCCAGTAGGAGCAGCCATGTTTCCCAGAGGAAGATTCATATTAGTTGCCGCAGTAGTTGGGAAGGTTGATCCTGCGCTAGGAGGTGCGTTGTGTCCCAAGTGTGGGCTACCAACGGAGCTTGTGCTAGCATTTTTGTTCAACTGCATGGTCAAAATGGTACAATAAAATGAAACAGTGCTCTGGACATTCCTGCACATTGTTATTAACAAAGATAGAGTAATAATAAACAAATTCAAACAGTACTAAGAAAGTCCTATATCATTTTAGGAATGACTTACCTGTGGAATCTTCTTCAGTTTCTCTTTCAGTTCTTTCTGCATCTGTAAGGCTTTCTTAGCTTTGGCTAAAGCATCAAGTGACAGATTTCCAGTTTTCCCAGCAGTTGAAGATGGCCCATCTGTACTAGATTTTCCATGAACCTCATGAGATCTGGTAATACTAACTCCCTTATTTTCATGTGTGGTAGAAATTGAAGATACCTTGGTAGGGAGGGGATGACCAGTGGCCAGAGAGGACTCAGGCACACTCCTTGATGCCACCGAGGGTAATTCCAGAGCGGCACCCTGAAAACATGGAAGTTACATAAGCATGTGAATAAGAAATCCTATGGAAACTATACAATGGCAGAAAGTTCAAAGAAAGCATTAGAAGTTTAGAACATGATACAATACGAGCTCATTCAAGGAAATCCACAAAATCTCTAAATGACCCATATCTTTAAAAGATTGTACTGTTAATACTCAACTAATTTATCATATATAGCTCAACATATCAACAGAAAAAAAATGTTTCGATAAACAATACCTAGGCAAGAAACCATCCTTAAAACAAGTCCAATAAGTTCACCAAACTATATATTTACACAATTAATCAGACAAACTGTCAACAGACACATGGGTACTCCACTTTGCAATTCTGCATTACAGAATTCCATTCAATTTGACGGGCTCCAATTCTCTCAATACAACTTAATGCAAGAGGGTGAAAGAACAGTGGATTATGTATAAAGTCTAGCCTAATAATCTTCTAAATGAGTTTACTCCAAATTTCAAACAAGCAGAGGTTGCATATATTAAATTTTCATACTATCATTAAGATCAAACACCAATCTTACTTTTTATAGAGTATGTTCAAACTGAATTCACTGAAACTAGAATAATGATACCCATTAGAGACTGCCCATATCTATATTATGTTCAAAACTGCAGGCAACCCATTTATCTATACAAATCCAGCAACAAAAGACACGCACATATGCCAATCAATAAATGTAGATCTAAATTAGTAACTAAAAGGGATAGATCAAAAACTCACATTGTCCCCTGACCCACCTCCATTGGTGGCACCAGAGTTCTGGGCATAACCTAACTGGTCGTCACTCCCTTCTTTCTTCACCTTCACCTCACCATCTGCAACACCCACATCATCCTCTTCCTTCACCTTATCCCCAAATCGCCTCCTCTCTCTCCTCTGATTCCCACCGTATTCTTTCCCGTCATCCTCAAACCGACGCCTCTCCTTCCTATCGTCAGAAACCCTAGACCTCTTCTCGCCTCCAACAGCCAAATCATCTCCATCTCCCCTATCCTTCCTCTTCTGCTTCCTCTCCACCGAATCCTCCCTCTCACTCCGCCCTCTCGGTTCTCTCGATTTCGACCTCTCCCGCTCGTACCCATCGACGGATCGCTCGCGCTTCGCTTCCCGCTCCCTCTCACCTCTAGGCTCGCGAGAGCCCTCCCTGTCGTCGTCGCGCCTGGATTTCTGATCGCGGGGCTCGCCGGAGTGCTCGCGCTTGGAATCGCGATCAGATCGGTGGTGGCGGCTCTTTTCGTCGCGCGAAGAGCGCTTTTCTCCGTCTCCTTCGCCGCCGCGGCTACGGTGGTGCTTGTGCTCCCGATCGCGATGGTCCCTCTCACGGTGGTCTCTGGTCGAGTCGCGTTCGTCTCTGGATCGCTTGCTTGAAGACCTATCCATATCAACGCAGATCTTTCTTCTTTCTCTCTGTATCGTCTCCTCAGAATCTTATCAAATACAAAATAGCTTGCTCTTTGTTGAGAGCTGTGGTTTCAGGGTTTATGGCCCTATATGGGCCTATAACAACAGCATATTTTTGGGCCTACCTATTTCTTGTAAGCCCAAACCAAAGACCATACCAAAGCCTAAGCCCATACCCGTTATCAAGTCATGACATTTTAACATTGTTGCTTCAACGCATTTTTGTAGGAATAAAATAAATATATGATAAACAAAATGTTGTTTGCATCCAAAATTACATGATTCACTATCTATAAATGGTAAAGGATTCTCCTATAATTCATGTCTGTTCCGATTTTTGGAATTTATGTTCGTGTTAAATTGATTATGAGTAACAATAAAGATGATGTGGGTAACACTGAAACATGGGGGAAATTAAAATATATAATTATTGAAATATAATTTCTCATATTTGTATCGGTAATGAAACATAATCGGGTAAAGGAGACAGTCCATGAAAATTGAGAATCGTTTAAGGATAAAAATATACATATTTCTTTCTCAATATAAGTGTTTAACCAGAAAAACGGAGATGTATACAAACACTACTTATCTATGGTAAATACTAATTACCAAATAACACACTGCTCAGAATTTGTGATTACAGTTTCTATTTAATTTATTAGTCTTATATATTTCTATATTTAAGTTATTGTTTATATGCATACTTTGAGGTTCATGTTTAAATATAAATATCTTATTAAAATAAAAACTAACGCATTAATATTAGCCATTTATTTTGTAAGTTCTGAAACATGTGTCAATTTTCACCATTTTTACTATTTTATTTATTCCTGTTTCGTTTGAACTCCGATTCACTTCGTTTCAACACCAATATTTTTCTTTTTTCGAGGTTTACAAAACAAGACCAGTGAATCATATATTTTAAAGAGGTTTAGGGTTATGGGTTTAGAGTTATGATTTGGGTTTAGGGTTATGGTTTAGTTTTAGGGTCAAGGGTTAGAATTCATGGTTTAGGGTGTATGGATTATGGATTACGGGGTTAGGGTTAAATGTTTAGGGTTTAGGGTTATGGTTTAGAACCATGGTCTGGAGTTTAGGGTTTGGAGTTTAGGGTTTAGAACTTAGGGTTTAGAATTTAGGGTTTAAAATATATGCTTCACTAGTCGTACTTTGTAGATCTCGAGAAAAGAAAAATATTAGCGTTGGAACGAAGTGAATCGGAGTTCAAACGAAGCGGGAATAAATAAAATAATTAAAATGGTGAAAGTTGAGTCATTGCACCAAATCGTGACAAGTGGCACCAACAGCTTTGAATCAAAAAATGAGTGGTTGAGATTGATTTGTTGCTTTGTATTTTAAGCCATGTTTGTATTTGAACTCATGCCACACTTTTAAAGCAAAATTCGAGATCTTCAAGAATAGATCGGAAACAATATTAGGCTTAGAGCATTTATCTTTAATTGTGTTTGACGGTCTTGAGGGACATTTTTGGGGCTCAATTTTTTTTTTGGGTTAAGTTCATTTTTCAACGGTGTCAAACACATACATGTTCAAAAAGTATCAGTCATTTTAGGTGGTCAGTAAAATGTATCGTGAAAAAGTTTTCTGTTTGCAATCCGTTAAATTTGACAGTTTTCAAACAAAAAAATTTAGAAATCCCTAAAATACCCTTATCTGGAAGTAAACCCTACACTATTCAAACCCTAAATAATGAAGCATGCACTACCATCTTCCCAAATGTGGACCCTAAAACTACCATCTCCCACAAAACAAACCCTAAAACATTACCCTTAAATCAGGGGTAGAATGATTATTTCATAAAAAAAACAAACGGTGTTAGTTAGTTTGCAGACGGAAAGTATTTCACCGTTGGTTTTTGCTGACGACCTAAAAACACCGTAACTTTTTAAAGAGACGGATTAGTTCACCGACATTTTATATAATTTTTCCTTTTTAAAAGGAGATCATAAGTTTAAAGCTGACTAAAATTGAGCTGGGCAAAGGAGAAACAATGGCCTTCCATAATTATTGAGACGGATTGTCAAGTAGCAGCAGAAGGTATCAATCAAAATGATGAGATGAGATCTCAATATGGCATGATAATCCAAGATTGCAGGAATATTATTCAGAGCTTGCCGGATGCTTCGGTGTGTTTCATTCGCCGCATAGCTAATAGATCAACTCATTCTTTAGCTCGGTTTGTTCTAACAGTTGTAGACTTTTCAAGAGATGTACGCCCCCCAGATTTCACGTCAGTGTGTCTGCGGACATTCATTGGGCAATAAAATTTATCCATATTCTAAAAAAAAATAAAAATAAAGTATCAGTTCTATTAAAAAAAAGAATATATCAATGCAAGTATTTATCGAAAAAAGAAAAAATTCAAGGACTTCACCATGCATCATGTAGGCAAGGTTGGGCCCAAACCCATTAAGAGTCCGCACTTCTGTTCCTAGGCGCCTTAAATGACTGAAACACCCTTGCACGTTTGTCAAAATCTCTGTGTTGCCATTTCGAACTGACACTATGCCAAAACCTGCGAAACCAAAAACCGCCGTCTCAGTTCGCGAAAAAGCTTTGTAGTTGCGCTAAAACCTTCTCCGCTTGCGAACACGGCTAAAGGAGACGATACGAAGGCGAAGAAGAAGAACAAAGCGATACGAAAGAGGCTAGGGAGGAAGCCAGAGTCTTCCTCAACTGTCTCCGCTCGCATCGCCTCCATCATCGCCTCTAAGAAGCGCCGCCTCGCCGGAAAACGCAGTCAATGCCAGGTATTTTCTTCAAAAGCTGTTGAAATCAGGCCTGGGGTTTTCTTCGTTTAATAATTTGGTTCTGTTTCTGAGGAAAGAAAGGAGTGAAAGGGCAAAAGTTGTGCCTGGCATGTTCAGGAACTGCTGATTTGTGAACTGTGATTCGATAATTTAAAAACACAATTGTGGGGTTGTTTTGGTTTTATTGTTTCTGATGATTTGTGTCGATATGAATGACACCCAGAATCCCAGATGCACAATTTCGCTCAATAAGCTGAAAGTACTGATTTTAAGATTTATCTTTGAGTTTGGTTCTTAGAGTTACTAGTAGCTAGTGCAGGAGAGGCCTCATGTTTAAATGCTCATAAAGCTACTAGTAGCGATTGTAGAAGAGGTCTAGTGTTTAGATTTTCTTTTGAGTTTTATTGTTCTGTAGTTGCAATTGCATACCTTATTTGATTTGGGATTTTGTTGTTTCCTTCTGTTTCAAGTGTTTGTGGCATGTTTACAGATTGTTTCCATGTTCAAGTGAGATTGGGAGAGAGCAAAACAATGCTGCCACTCTTTTTACTAACATTTTATTTTGCTTATATTTTCTTGGATTAAGTGATGCGTGGTGGTTCTTTAGTATTATTTTTCTGTGAGCTTTCGGGATTGCTGTCATGTTGTTTTGAAGTAACTCAGAGCATGTGTCCATCATGTCATACAGGGGATGTGTTTCAGCCTTCCTACCCTGGATGATCCCTTCAATGACAGGGGTGGTAAAAAGGCCTTCGGTGACAAGAATGGTAAAAGGGATTTCAAGAAAAAGGAAGCAAAGAAGTTTTCTAGAGCACAAACAGATGGTGCGGCCTTTGTCAATGGAAAGAAAGCTCCAATGAAGAATGTGAAGGGTAGCGTACAAGGCCAACAAGGGCATAATGCCTCTGAGAACTCAGATTGCCCATCTAAGTTTCTTATAATGTGCTTGAATTCAGTAGGGAATGCATTGCGTCTTGAGGGCACCTTCACTTGTGAAGAGAGCAAGCCTTTGTTTGTTAACAGATGGGGGGTTGAGTTTTGGAAGTGTTATTCAACTGGGAGGGATATTTTGGAGACAAGTGGAACTTGTCCTACTGTGGAGCAAATTGCTTGGATGATCTCTACTGCTGCTGACACTATTGCAAGAAAGGAGAAAGAAGGTCTATCTTTCCCTAGCCCCTTTCTCTTATTTCTCGTTCCATCCCAAGAAAAAGCTGCCAAGGTTTGTGATGCACTATTTTTGAGCTTTGTCAATCTTTATCATTGTCTACTGAAGATGTCTTTGGCTCTTTGGACTTTCTTCTTGTTAGATAATAATTAAATAGATTAATAGTTTTTCGAGTGCAATAACAGTATGATCTGTTGTTTATGAGATTTATAATAGCATAAACGCTGACCTAATAGGTAGAACTAAGGCATGTTCTTATTTTTCTAAGAGGATGCATGCTACACATATTCCATCAACATGAAAATTGTCCATAAAATGGATATAATTTGGGTTTCAAGTTGCTGTAAACGCAATATTATGAGCATGCATGTACTGAGTTTGTGTATCTGGTGATTAATAATCTGTTTTCATTTCATTTAATCTCAGGTACGCTCAGTTTGCAAACCTTTAAAGGCTCTTGGAATACATACAGTGAGCTTGCATCCTGGTGCCCCCTTAGATCACCAGATTCAAGGGTAAATATAGATTCTGAATCTTTAGCAAGCCAATAACTTGTTGCTGTATTGGCAAGTTTGCTTTCATTGCTCAATAAAAAATGACAGTTCATTGGCATCAGTGTACAGAACATGGTTGGTTAGTGCTAGAATAGATTCCAGACCTTGTATCTGGTTCACACATTGCATTCCTTAAAAATCAGAAATCTTTTCAAGGGCTTGCATCCTTGTACCCTCTAATATATACTTGTTTTTTCCATCCAACAGATTGAAGAGTTGTGAGCCTGAATTCCTTGTGTCAACCCCTGCCAGACTTTTGGAGCTCATTTCTGCTAAAGCTATTGATATATCCGGGGTCTCCTTGCTGGTAATTAATTGTTTTAGCTTTCTATGATCTTATTCTTATCAAGCCTGAAGTCTGTGTTTACAGTCTAGTTCTGATTTATTCTTTCTCGGTGACTCTTGAATAGGTTATTGATGGAAGTGAATCTCTTCTCAGTGAAGATCTTGATATGATAAAATCCATAAGACAATCTATTTCCCGGAATCCTCGTATGGTGGTTTTTAATGGTAAGGTCAGTGGTGGTGCTACTTCTTCAATAGTGCGAAACCTTTCCATGGGACCAATCTGTAGATTGCCTTCTAATGTTTCTATCACGAAGCAAAGTGAGTGTACCGTGAAGTCTACAGATGTTGGTGCTTCAATAGAATAGAAAAAGGTATGGAAATCAATTCTGTCTCAAATGGTATGACTGAGTTCAAAATCCTTATGTGCTGGGTTGTGATTCAGTAACTGAAGTGAAAAAAAGATTCAATTGCATATACAAGTAAAAAAAATACTTATGCTCCTGTGGTGCATCATATAATATCTCAAGTTTTCACTTGTTCTTGATCTTGATAAATGTTCCTACTCTATTCCGCAGCTCAGAAGTCTATATGCAGAGAAAGTTACTAAATCAATACAACATGCATGCATTTATTTGGGTTCTTTTTTTCTCACATTGTATTAAAGAAAATGGCATGTTTGGGTACAATTCCTTCATACTGATGCTAACTTCATTTCTTATGTCAACAGTAAGCTTGGACTGAAGTTTCAATGACTGAAATCTCATTCAACGTCTGAGGATGGGTTGTTGGCCAGATGAGTATCATATGGCATAGAAGAAAGATGTTGGACCACTTTTCCTAACAGTTAGTATGTTGCATCATTTAGTATTTAGTTACTGTAGACTATTTTTTTCCCTCTTGCATGTTACTACCATTGGAAGGAACGTTGTATGTTATATTTGAATATTTTTTTGGAGGAATTCTTCAGAAATGAGTGTGATTTTATTTACAGTTATACCCCCAGAACCTTTTTGTGCTGTGTACAGCCTTCTTTTTGAGCTCTGGGTTTGCACGCAATTGCAATGGCAACTTGATCTAGTTTTCAGCTCATTTGACATCGCCAGCATTTGTTTATAAAAATGACCCTATATACTCAGGGGAGTAAACAAATTGTTCGAGTTTGATCCAATAAATATTCACCTCAAACTTGTTATAATCAAATTCTAAGATAAGGATGGGCTTGAACCCAATATGTTAAGACTTGTTCGAGGTCGATTCAATAAAAATTCGGTTTAAGGTCGTTATAGACGAATTCAAGCTGAAGGATGAGTTAATTTAATAAACAAGTCGAGCTTGAGTCCAATCTTTTAAGCCTCAATAAATTTACGAGCTGACTCATTTACTATTTAATTCTATATTTTTATATAATATAATTAAAATATTCATAGTTAACGAGTCGAGCCAAAATATTTATAATTTAATTCATAAAATGAGACCAGATTTAGCTCCTTTGCACCCTTATATCAAAGAACTTGCTGGTCAGAAAAATCATCGCGGCATCTCAGGTTTACTCTAACTTCATCTTGCTCGAGTAGTCAACCTTTTTTCTTGGTCAACACGATCTCCTCATCTGTTATTATAGTTATATGTTTTACACAGTTCCGGTATCAACCATCAGAGTGGCGCAGCGGAAGCGT
>JAYMSW010002315.1:0-14136 GCA_036897725.1 Erodium texanum | reverse complement strand
AACATTCATTGTCTTGTAATTTTAGAATAAAAATATGATTTTGTTTGTAATTTTAAATTTTTGTCCTAATTTCAAAATCAAATTTTTAGTTTTAATCATTTATTCATGAAATTAAAAATATTTTTTCTAAATTATTTTCATATTAAATTTGAAAAAGTATTAAAGATATATCTAAACTACTAAAATTTAATTTATTGTTATGTAGGGTGAGGTAAAATGGGTTTTACATAAAAACTAACTTTATTAGTCATATTTTGTAGAAAGAAAAGTCCAAAATAATAAAATAGGATAGAGTTTTTAACACGATAAGTTTTTGTAATCAGTCACTTATTGATAATAATTTTTTAAAATTTATCTCATTTTTAATAATATACGTTAATATAATTAAATGAAAAACGTTGATAGTTAGGATAGCTAACGGTAAATAACCCAAAAGTTGATTTGAGGATGTCCTTTTCCTCTTTAATCTTGACCCGAACGAAGAGCAAATTGCAGAGAGTTATGGAAGAAGCAATGCCCTTCAAGAATCTGCACAGCCGAGAGTATCAAGGTCACAAGAAAAAGGTCTGTCTTCTAAATCTCCACCTCCGTAAAACCCTAATTTTTAACTCAATTTTATCTGCATCGGAATTAGGTTCACTCGGTTGCTTGGAATTGCACTGGAACCAAGGTCGCTTCAGGTTCCGTCGACCAAACAGCTCGAGTCTGGCTCATTGAACCTCACGGTCACGTAAGCTTACCTTTCCGCACATTTTTTTTTTTGCTATCCGAAATTGAGCTTCGTCTGAACTCAATTTATCATATGTTTTTTGTTATCAGTCAGTTGTATTTTAGGGATAGAAATGAAAATTGCAATTTTGGGGAAGGGTAGTGGCTGAACCATGTAACTTGTTGCATTGAATGGTTTTGTACCTCCAAAGCAATGATTGGTTCTTCTATTTTATTGATCCTTGTCTATCAGATTTTTGCTGTGCATTTCAACGGTTTAGCTCATGTTGGTTTAGTAATCAGTGAAATGCTTTTGGTGATTTTGTGACCATGCCAAGCATCTTGTATCCATTGGTTATTTGCGTGGGAACACTTGTAACCGAGGATTTAAGAGAGCACTGCACATATTAATTGACTTCTATGTTGTTTTTGTTTGGAAATATCTATTTAGGGTAAGGTTAAGGATGTTGAATTGAAGGGGCACACAGATAGTGTTGATCAACTTTGTTGGGACCCCAAACATTCGGATCTAGTTGCAACTGCATCGGGTGACAAGACAGTTCGTTTGTGGGATGCTCGTAGTAAGTCCAAGAGACACCATCTTCTTTTTATTTCCAGAAATTTTCGGGAATTATATATCTTCTTTTGCCATTATTACCAAAACAGGAAGAAGTTAAATAAACGGCTTAACAGTTCATTACCCCCTTTTATTGTGTATTTATAATTATTGCCCATGGTTTCCATGTGTGTGTAGATATTTCCTTCGATTGAACAGATAGCAAAAGTGTTAAAATAGAAGCAGTGGGAGAAAATATATTTTGTTTTTAGTGATGCACTAAATTACAAGATAGTTGTTTTCAAAAAAAAAAAATTACAAGATAGTTTGATTTTCTGTTGATTGAAGGTTAAGTCAATATAACTAGATGAACCAATCACAATGGTATCTGATATCATTAGAAAGAAGAGGTGTGCTCAATTGCTCCTGCTTTGATGCTGCAGGTGGGAAATGCTCACAACAGGCAGAACTTAGTGGAGAGAATATTAACATCACATATAAACCTGATGGAACACATGTAGCTGTTGGAAACAGGGTATGCTTAATATTCATTGCCTTGCTACATTATGCAAACAAAAATTTAAATCTTTATGCATTATCTTGTGTTTGTCTTCATTGAAATCTGAGAGTCAATGATTTGGCTTTCATGTAACCACATTGTACCTGGCTGCTGTTCTGGAGCACATTAGAAACAACTTCCTATTTTCTTACTGTGTTGGTTGTTATGCATTGCAGGATGATGAACTAACAATATTGGATGTTAGGAAATTTAAGCCAATTCATAAGCGCAAGTTTAACTATGAGGTAACTGATAATTTAGTTACTTGTTATTGTACTTTGATTCATTCTTTTAGATTGAATACGAGCCTAAGCTTAAGGAAATGACAACGACTTCATCCTTTCAGAATTTGATTACTTTTTAATGTTGAAAGTTTTGTTTGTCTGCTTGTAGCAACTTTTTGAATGTTTATGAAACTTAATTGAATGGTATACTTTTTAGGGATAATTGCAAAGAAGGGCCGTGTGGTTGAAACATTTTGCAAGTTGGTACCCTGTACTAAAAAGTATTGCAAGGTACTGTGTGGTATGAAATTTTGGCACCGTTAGTCCATCGCTAAAAAATGAAGGAAAAGACACCTTAAAAAAAAAAAAGAATTTAATACTCCAAAATTGATAAAAGAATTTATTTTGTACTTGTCATTGTTTTTATTCAAGTGAAAATTTGTATTTTTTTTAAAGTATTAATTGAAGGGCAAAATTGGTATTTCCAAAAAAAAGCGGAAGTCATGTGCCATGCAGGTGACCAAATTTATCCCTTTTGCTGTAACAACTTGCAACACTTCTTAGTAAAGGGCACCAACTTGCAAAAGGTGTCAACCACACAGCTCTTTTTTGCAATTATCCCTACTTTTATTAACTTGATGACTGTGGTAAGCATGTTCAACTGTCCATCTATATCTTTTTAAGCTCATGCTTCATTTACCTTCATCCCTTGATGGTGTCTTCAAGTTGAAAATAAATAGTTTGGTCACTGAAAATCTAGTATTTTGATTAGCACATTATTGGGCCTAAAAATTAAATTGGTTACTCGTGCCACTCTACATTTGACTTATCCTAAGTTGAACAACAATATGTAGCCAAAAAGATAAGTAAACAGTCCCCCAGTCTGCCAACTAGATGTTAAACATATATGAAGTAGTTGCCTCTGAGATGAACATAGATGCATAAATCTAATTAGAGGAATAGTCATCGTATCTATAATAACTTTTCCTTATGTTTCAATTGCAGGTGAATGAGATTGCATGGAACATGACTGGGGAGATGTTCTTTCTTACAACTGGAAATGGTAACTCCAGTTTCTATGTTGGCAATTCCTTCTGTTCCATGCCTCATTTTTCTCTGTAGGTTGTACTTTGGAATACAGTAATGTTTCTTTGCTGTTGGAAATTGATATTGATATTTAATTATATTCTTTTGCTCAGGTACTGTTGAAGTACTAACATATCCATCTCTTAAGCCACTTGACACCCTTATGGCTCACACAGCTGGTTGCTATTGCATTGCAATTGACCCAGTAGGAAGGTACAGTTTCAGGATTATGTTATTTGTTTAAGGGCAGAATGGAGTTCTAGAATGTCTGAACTGCACCTCAGGTGTTTAGTTGAGGCATTATGTTTTATCTAGGTAAAACATAGTATTTAATATCACTACAGATCAGTAAATAGTGATGGTGTGCCAGTTTCCTTATGATAATAGTAATGACTGAATTAATAAACTATTTATTTCTTCCCAACTTCTGTTGGGCTTCCCTCTATCCAGCCCTTTAGGGCCTCTCTCAAGGTGGGGGTCACAAATATTTAGAGCTCTCTTCTACATAAGGGAGCTGGTGCTTAATGCATCAATCTTTAAAAATTCTCTGAGAATAAAAAAAAAATGTTTGGTGCTCCCGTGCTTCTACATAAGCAAAGTCTTGAGACCAAATGCTTCGATACACCTAATTTAGTCGATAAAAAAATGACACTTCTTTTGTATGAATAGTAGTTCTGTATCAAGTTGAAAACTTAATGTAGATTGTCTGAATTAACTGTGTCAGGTATTTTGCTGTTGGAAGTGCTGATTCCTTAGTCAGCCTCTGGGATATCTCAGAAATGCTTTGTGTGCGCACATTCACAAAACTTGAGTCAGTTCTCTTTCACATGAATTGTTTTGTTATTCTGTGATCTGTGTACTTAGTATAATTCTTTGTGGATTTTCTTAAATTTCTGTATAATTGGTCATCTGTATTCCTAAACCCAAAATGTATCTCTCATAGATGGCCTGTCAGGACTATAAGCTTCAATCACACCGGAGACTATATTGCATCTGCTAGTGAAGACCTATTCATCGATATTGTATGTATTCATAGCTTTACTGACAATTATTTTGAGATGGAGGGAGTATTAAGTTTCATCTTTTTTCTAATTCTGTGAGGAACAGTCAAATGTTCAAACTGGACGAACAGTACACCAAATTCCTTGCAGGGCTGCCATGAACAGTGTGGAGTGGAATCCCAAATACAATTTGCTTGCATATGCTGGGGATGACAAGAACAAGTATCAAGCTGATGAAGGTACCACAATTTCTATACCAAATGTTGTTATTTGCATTGCCCCGCAAGTTCCTGTGATTGTTAAAGACTCAATATGATATGTCTTGTTGCAGGTGTTTTTCGGATATTCGGCTTCGAGAATGCATAAGATTTTTGATAGCACTATGCCAAAACGTGGCTTATATTTTCACACCATGCACATGAAGCCACAAATGAGAGTAGACAAGTGTGTGGAATTGGATGATGGCGTTGGTGAATCGAGAGTGTAAGTCCATGTTTTTATAATTAATCTTCTCGTACCATTACCTTATCTCCCATAAACACAAACAATTCATACTGAATTGTGATGTCAAGAACGAAGCTATGTTTATGAGATTAGATACTACTTTTATTAGAGAATTTTATAGTTATTATTGGAATGACATCAGGTACATTCTTGAGGAAATGGGGTTTGGTGTTGGGTGGAGAAGATGGTTAAGCTTTTGTTTTCAAGCTTATATTTTGGTGTTGAGTCGCCAAGTCCAGATTTAGCTATTGAAAATGGCATTAGACGACCGTTTATAGGTCTTCATCAAATCTTGGAACTAAATAGAAGCACAGAACCCATGGTTGCTATCTTGAAAGAACCAAATCTCTACCACCATTTCGCCAGCAAGCTATTATTGTTCGTGAAGACCCTCAGCAACTAAAACAAAAGTAAAGGACAACCTTGTCTCAACCCATCCATTAAAGCTCAAACTTCTAACGACAAACCTACTATACAATCACAGCTTCACCCGAACCTGGTCATATAGTATTGCATTTAAAATAGTTGTTTATTATCAATAAAGTTTGTTAAACATGTTTAGTATATGATTTAAAAGATATTTTCAAATTTGATCAATTATTTTTGTTACAATCTAGTGGTCACTGTTCAAGGTAATTTGAAATATTGACCTTAAACAAATATACATTTTATTTGTATGTGAGTACATCTCATATGGGTCCTATAAAAACAAACAACCTTCAAAGAGGAGGTAAATTGATGGTAGCAAACTCTAACCAATACATAACTTTGAAATTGAGAGAGGCCTATATTGAAAATCCTACTCTAATATAATGAATCCTAAACCTTTGTGTTTCCAAAAAATCTTGGGAGATATATTTACCCTCTACCTCATCAATCCAATTGAATACCTCCTAGCCCTAGCCCAGTTTTGCTGTTATAAGTCCTTCCACAGATCCAACCAAGGCAAAAGACGTGATCACCAAGCAACCGATGGAAAATGCCCGAAGAAGGATCCACTTCCTTGTCCAAGGCTCGACATTGCTCTGCACAAGGTACATTTCCACCGGGAAACATATGGTCAAGGGCCAAAAAGTGAGCGCTCCCAACACCCCTATCACCTGATTGAAGTAGGGGAATATGATCGCGATCACAGTCGTTGATATCACATAAACCGTTCTGAAACACATTCTCAGTAGGTTTAATCTAAATGCCGGCAACAAAGGAAGCTTCAAGCTGTAATTGGTGTTTATGAATCCGCTTTGTGGGTATTTATCAGCTAACCATCTCTCAACATTTCCAAAGAGTGGCTGGCTATACACCTGGTATCCCCCGAGTAGATGAAGCACAATGCAGGCATTAGCAAAGTCTATCAGCCAGTATGGCTCGTAAAACCCGAACCCTGTCATGAGGTTCCCGGGCGTGGCGTCCCCAAATGCTGCATACCCGAAGCACCCGCATCCAAGGTAGAACAGAGTTGTGATACCGATTGCTATCGTTGATGCCTTCTTCATTGTCTGGTTTTCTGGTGGTGGAGCCTTCAGGGTATCCTATTTATTCATTTCATTTTTCCAACGTGAGCTTAACATTGTACCTTAAATATTGATCTTGCTTGATGCTTGGTAAAAAAACCAATAAAAAAAGAGTAATGTACTTAACCTGAATCTCAATAAGAATCAAGGAGTATGGATATGCATATGCAATATCTCCAAGTGCTTGAGCTACCAACCAAACTTTATCAATAGCTGTTGATGTTGGGATCCCGGAAATGTTGCCCTTTACATATCCATTCTCTGCAATTGACATTGCACAATTTAGTTTCAAGTAAAGTAAGGGGCTAATTGGACAAGGTACCTATAGTTTTGGCTAAGCCAAGTCCGAAACCGATGGAGGAATATGTGAAGGACATGATGGCAGCAACAATAGAGAGCCATTGTATGTTATGAAAGTCTGGTGCTTGAGAGAGTGCAAGTTGAAGGACTCCAAATATAAGCATGTAAGTAGTGTCCCCATAAGTACAAGCTGCTTCATGCCCTTCTTTGTGGTAGCAATTTGATTTTTGAATAGCCCTGCATCAATGTATACCTATTGTGTTTACGAATTGAAATTAGTCGTTGTAACCAGCTCGTTCCAGGCTAGCATTACCTCATGCTGATGGCTGAAGTGATGGTATAGGCAGTGGCGGTTCCATAGAGACTTATTTGTACAAAAATGCCACAAATCAATCCACTCTTCTTTCCTGAAATAAGAGTTATGACCATAAACCACTACTAAACTCTGGTTTTTCGAGAAAGAACTTGATTAGCGCTCACTACTAGTAGAAATCCTAATATCTTCAATACAAATTAGGACATAAGAGTTAGCAATCATTCACACATGTTTTATACATGGAGTTTTATGGACAAATGCATAACTAATGTTTTGTCCTTATGAATCGATTTCATTATGAATAAAGAAAAAGTGTCATTTGTTCCATATAAAGAATACGACGATTTTGAAATAGAAAACCACTCTGTTCATAATAACTATTATTATTATGAACTGAATATCTTTCATCAAGAATCGTAAGAAGATTCAATGATTTGTTCGAGAAAACCACAACAAAAATAACTCATAGCGTTAGGAAATTAATTGATTAGGAGTTTAAATTAAGGATAATAGCAGAAAATTGTCGTGTACTTTGAAGTTGTGACAGGTTGGTACCGTGAACTTACATCTTTGACAGGTTGGAACGGTGAACTTATTTTTAGATACACCGTTATTTACGGAGTTAAAAAGACAAGGAAAAGATTTTATTACCTCATGCCTGTGTTTAAGCAACATTGACTTGAACTAGGGTATTTTGAGAATTTTCAACGTCACGTGTTTCTCAAATAGTTTTATGTCATTATCCCTTTAAATTATAAAGCAAGATGTTTGGGATTGACCGGTTGGTATAGCTTATGGTTGGGTCGTGACTTCACCAAACTTCCTAACTCTGTTTGTCTTCCACGACTATACATCTTTTCTTGTACTTTAGTCCAACCTAGACATATTTGCATTTGCCAACACAACATGACACCTGAAAACCAACCAAGTGGAAGGGCTCGATTGGCTGATGAATATTTCTTATTGCTACACAAGTCCAAATTGATTCCACAACTAACAAAATAGGTTGTCATCACATCATACACATGTATGCAACGAAAATAAAAGTTAGGTGAACTTATGGTAAAAACTAGTGAAGATCATAAACGGGCAAGAAGGCAAGGAACGGAATAGCGCCAGTGCCAGCACTTTTGCATTCGACAGTTGGACTTGCTTTTATGGTAAAAGACTAGTGAAGATCATAAACGGGTAAGAAGGCAAGGAGAGTACCCAAGTTCATATTGACGGCTTCGAGGTAGGATCTGTTGCGGACAGGTCCGAGTTCTGGATCGGGAGAGAGATAGGAGTTGCAGAGAAGAATAGTAGCAGCAAGAGTGACAGCGGCGAAGAGTAACATGGAGATAGGCCCTGCAATCCACCCCAGCTGAGCCATACTCCACGCCAGCGACAGCACTCCCGACCCTATCACCCCTGTTATTATATGCGCCACCGCCGTCCATACCGTTCCTGTCCCACAATTAATCACACTTTTAACTAAACATTATCATACAAATATGCAGATTAATGTGGGGTTGGAGAGCTTACCGGTTCTTATGACAAGAGGCTGCTCTGCTTCTGCACCTAACAGAGGAGTTTGGTGATGATCTTCTGCTTCTCCCATCGGACCGCCGGTTCTTGGGTTTGTGATGATGAAATGAATCGAACCCAGAGATGGATTTATAGAACTAAAATGTTAGATGTGGTATTGTGCCAAGTTAGATGCAACTTATAGTTTACTTGGGACAAGGACAATGATGTGTGTTTTTGAGTTGGTCAGTGCTGTGCTACCTTCCTTCCTCAACCCTCTTTCCTCCTCTTTTTCCAAATACAAAACAAGTTTGATGGATCTCAGCTCTGAAACCGCTTCGTTGGCCACTTGTTGGTTCTACCAGTACTAACACCTGCTTGACTTTCTGGTGGTGTCTCCATGTCCACATAATGTTAACCTAGTGCCACCAATCAGGTCTACACTCTCAAGCATTCATTCCTATGTGTATCATGGCATTGATAGAAGAAGGTACTTAAACCTACATTGATACAAATACAATCATGTGTTTCTTCAACCTAAGATCTAATAGACACACTCAGTTGATACTACGTACACAACAGATTCGATACAAGGAATATACGGCCTCTACAGCTCAAGTAGTTATAGCTACAAATCCATAAACCTGCATGCATATTATCATATTACAGCTCAATGGTCATGCTCCACAGATACATTTCTTTGTCGGGAACTCTAAGTTGGATGGTCACCAAACCAGACCTATCTTCGTATCCAAACTCCACTTCCTCAGAATCAACAGCTATCCTCTTTGGCTTGCATGAACAATATGCTCCAAACAGGCCACACCCATGAACCTTCACATTTGCTCTATCCTCACCTAAGTATTTCACTTCCATAACGGCTCCACCTGAATTGAACATCTTGAGTAAACCAATAGGAGCAAATGTGGCCCCATTTGGGAGTTTCTTAACCGGAACCACTGTGAACACTTCATATTCTCGAGGTTTTAGAGTAATGGGTAGAGATGCATTCTTTGGAAGATAAACTACCTCTCCTGCAGTTGACAATACACAATCTTCATAAGCTAACTTCACGATAAACATGTTCAGTAACTCCAGAGCGTGCTTGGCCAACTGGTCAATCACTTGAACTTGGGTCTTGGAGACCAGGGTTCAAGTCCTGGCAATGGGGTACCTCACACCTATTTCTCCAACTCATGTTGGGAAAGTTCTAAAAAAAAATGTCGGTGCTCCCTTCCTTCTATGTAAGAAAGGTCGAGTCCAACAGCTTTGATACACTTGTGATTTAGTCGATAAAAAAAACACTAGAGATGCATCTCCACCCACTTACCACGGAGATGGGTATATATGACAGCATCCCCAGTCCAATCCTCACCGGCAACCTTGTGCAAGTAAGCAACATCTTTAGCTCTAATAACCCCACTGATTGTATCAGGACTTTCATCGTGTATAACGTTCTTCTTTCCAGACTTGCACCAGCCAGCTCCCTGGCAGTTGAAAACTCCCACAACTCCAGTGACCTCATTCAGATTCCAGATTTTAAGTAAACTGCAATGTCAAAACAATTTGTTTAAAACCAAGAGCTTGCTTTGTTTACTAAAACGGTTGAAACGGATATTTGCTCTTATTTATGTACCTTTTCCTGTCTCTGGTAGGGTCTGAAAAGAGACAATCCCTTGTGGGTCTTCCAGGAAGTTTGGCCCTCAAAACAGAACCATCAGGAAGCACAAGCTTTCTCAGCAGATTGAAATCATGTTGACCGGGTTTATCACTACAATCAGGTTTTGAGTACAAAAACTATTTGGCTCAGTAGTGTGTGTGTATCCACAATCAGAACAAAGATAAATGAACGGCCAATGACAGTACCTGACATAGATTGCACAACCTCCAACTGCTCGAGCTGCTCCATGGTATTCCGCCATTGGGTGTAGGCTCTATCAGATGAAATAATCTCAATAGTTACCATCAAAAGTAACCATACATATTCATACAAATAAAAGCTTCTACTTACATGGAACATATCCCAATCAGGCTGCATGAATTCACCTAGAAAGATGGTATTGTAAGCGACTGAAGCGATATGAATTGTGTGTGATGCCGGATCTCTTGGCCAGAAATCATCAGAAGCCCTTATAAGAGCTGACCTCTTTGCACTGCATAAATAAATTCAAAGGTCACATCAAGAGATGTTCTTGAGAACACTTTTTTTTGTGATGAACAAAAGATAAATAATAGTTACCTGTACAAACCATCTGTGTTGTGACTCATACAATAGATAATTCCATTGTCAGGGAAGTTCTTGGCAATAGATGCCTCTAGTGCCTGGTGGTATTTTCTAGCAAGTTTGATTCTTCCCCCATGACCTGCCCCAAGAGTTTCCAGGATGTTTTGAACGTCAACTTTGACTCCGTCGATACCAGCTGATGCAAGATAGGAATGGAGTTCATTGTAAAAGCTAAAGATTTTCTCCGGGTTCACAAGGCCGAGCCCATTTTTGGTAATGCTTGTCAAACATTCACAAGACTCATTTGATTTAACACCGGGAGATGCAATGGGATAGGTCATCTTGGATTCATAATGATCCATTTCAGTAACACCGGGTTTGACACCACCCCAATAACCTGTTATTGCATGCCACACATAGACATACCTGAAAGTTTAAAGAAGGCAGTATCAGCAAGAAATGATCATTGCAACCTAACTTCTTAACAGATAATTAATGAGGGTTTCATACTTCGTAGAATGCTTCTCTTTAATTTCAGTAACAATGTGGTGAAGACCAAGTGCTGGATCATCTACCCTCTGACCCTCTTTGCCATCTTTCTGAAACTTATGGTTCTCTTTAATATTTGTCAAGCGGTTGGCAAAGCTGGCCAAGAGAAAAGCCAGTATCAGTACCCAATGTAAGCAAAAGAATGCACAACTGTGGCTGGAAATTTGAATTCAAGTGCTTACTTGGCTGCGTTATCAGCTTTGAACTCGGTACCGCTGGGATCCATGCCAACTGATTGCCACCCATCATCTATTATCACAAATTTTGGGGGAATTCCACCATCCTCCAAGCTGCAAGATGTCACAAGAAATTGAAATTACTATCTTGCTATACAAGAACTATAAAACTTCAAGACATTTTTCCAATGACAGGGATGTTACCTTTTTAAGCCTTGTTTCACACCCTCTGCAGTGACATTGGTATAGAAAGCATCCCATGTGCACCAACCAAACCAATTCAACATGTCTGGCATCTGCACATTGAAGCAAAAGAAATATAGAACTGAAACAAAGTTGTTGAATTATATAAAATGACTAGGAACAGATCAAAGGGCAAAGGATACCTTTTTTCTCTCCCGGTGACAAAATGTTTGCAAATGCTTCTCAACAGTCCTAATACAGTTTGAAACATAACGAAATCAATCATTAACCTATATTAAGATTCCAATAATAAAATTAGCAGCAAATCCATTCTAAGTAAAAATCGGCAGCATATACTTCAAGCTACAATTCTCCCATTGTACTTATGTAATGCAATAGATTACAAGTGCTAGTAATCCTGATTCGTTTCTCTTTCCTGTTTTGTAGTGCAAATAGTCTAAGTATCAGAACCATGTAATTTGTGCACAAGATCAAACTTACGGTCTCTAGAGACCTCTAGATGGTGGTAAGTATTCATTCCCCTACAGTCCAAGTAAACAGTGTAAAAGAAATTACATTGATACTTAGACCACAAAGAATAAAGAAAACAAATTGCAACTGTTTCAAAGAAACAAAACAGTAAATCCTTGCATTTGTATTGTCTTCTACATACTTTTAACTTGGCTTGTATATCAAGTAACAATCAACTGAAAAAATTGACATGATCAAAATACTCCGGCCACATATATGTATAAATTAGTAGAGACTCACTTGACAGCATTTGTGATGACATCAAAAGGATCCGACCCAGCAGCTACAAAAACCAGATGACTCCCCTCAAACCCATCCACAGCAGGATCTCCTGCAATGAAGTCCACAATTATTTCAATTAAAACCCAAACAATTCGCATTTATTTAGCGAATCTGTATTGAATTTTGATCAGTCCCATACCACTCTCCAAACATATCTCCAGCTCATTCCTTTCATTCCCCTGAAGAACAGCTCTGAAATCCCCTTCCAGGATTGGCAAGAAGACAACATAAGATGCGGATTGGCCCTCTCCATCTTCCCCAAAATGAGAACCATCCCTAGATTCGACGATCAAAAATTGAGTCTCAAACGGAACCTCCTGCCCGCAAGTACCCATCCTCTGTGTCATCCACCACAGTTTAAATCGAAAAACACACATGAATCGCAATCCCCTGCAAATCGCGCATCAAAGCCAAAATTTAACCCAAACCCACATCACAGGATCACCAAAATAATACAAATTCGGAAAACCCAGAAAGAAAGAAAAAACATACTCCAATTTGCCGACGGGAAAGATACGGCGACAGCCACTGCGGTCAGAATCGACGCCGATGAATGCTCCATTAACGAGTGCATTGCCGGTGGCCGGAGACACGACAATGTTGTCGCGAACATCGGACAACACGCAGTTGCCCAATACCATCAATTTCCCATCGGAAACGGATATTCCAGCCCCAATAGTCATCTTCTCAGTTTCCGATTACCGTGTTATTTATTTCAAAGCAAAAGGTTGGGTGAGAAAGTGGAAGCGAGAATGTTCATTTCCGTTGAGGCCAGTCTGTGGTGGTATTTATATTAGTATCATACAAAAATGTGAAATTTGCATGTGATAAGGAGCTCCAAAATGCTATAATTGCAATCCAGGTTCTCCGCAAAACCCGGTTCCTCGAAATATCTTCCCATTTTGTGGCGGGAATGGGCGCAATTGGCTGTGTAGAGTTTTAAAAAAATATAATGTGGTGCGTGCATGCATGCATTGATGGGACAGTATTCACATGGATTTAGATATGATCGGGTGATGTTTGGCCCACTTGTTCAATGACAGCTATGTCTGATTGGAGTACGAGTGGATGATGGAGCATCATTGCCCATGTATTGCCGAAACACCAGATCATGCTAAGAAAATATCTTCCTCGGGTATCCAATTTTCTAGTAATTACGTAAAAAATCACAAGGAGAAAATAAAACAGTTGGATTGGAAATTGGTTTATTTAGAGGCTAGAATAGATTTCATAATTATCAGCTCTAGATTTTATTGATATATTTTTATTTAAAAATAATTATTGGTTCAAGTTGACTTATTTAATTTTTATTATTGTATATATTTGTTTTAAAAAACTAAATCAAATCGTAAATTTGCAATCCATTGGGGCTAGTGCAGTAGTTAAGGAGTTATTTCTCTTAATTATTAAGGATCGAATTGGAGACAATAACGTTATTATTTGAATTATTTGTGTTATATATTGTTATTTGTTTTAGGATATCCCATGCGTGCGTTCAGATGCATTGTGTGCACTGATCTGATTGTTAAGCAATACGTGAGCTATGCTCATTCAATGTTGACGGTAGAAATTTTTATTCCCACCAAATTTGGAGTATGTAATGTTATCATATACTTAGTACGATCAGTGTTTCAATATGTATATGATTGATATATAATATATGTGACATTTTTTGTTGTAAATTTATACATACAGATTTTATAAATAATACGTCAGGATGTTACATGGGAGAAAATATTATAGTGATAAGGTTTTTTTTTATAAACATGTTAAATTTTAGGGTTATTTATAAATGGCCCCCTAATCTATCAATTGATTTCACATAACACCCTAACCTGTAAACTTATACGACGGCACCCCAACCTATCCAAAAATTTACGACGTTAGCGACGCCTAGCCATCGCACGCCCGGATGCTGGA
>JAYMSW010002314.1:0-14137 GCA_036897725.1 Erodium texanum | reverse complement strand
TCATATTAGTAATAATAACTAACAAATAATAAAAATAAATAACTAATACAGAGTTTTTAAACAGTAAATTAGAAGAAAATGAGATCCTTATGTATAATAACCTCATAGAAAATGATGTATTGAGTTGTATTGTAGTTTATTTTTCTTGAACCTGACTTAACTTTAGTTTTATTGTCATTCAAACATTTTTCCCGTTCCAAAAGCACAATTTATTTTGTAGCTTTAACATAGCCCTACATATGATATGACCAAGTATTATAGATATGAATGAAGCAAATAAATTCATATCATACACGACGTCAGAGAATTAGGAAGTAGAAAAGTAGTAATGAGCGCAAGATAAAGTTTATTGTAGTATAAAAGGTAGTATATCACATCTCTAAAACTGTTCATGGATGGTTTCTAGTACATGCTTATTATCCATGCAAAATCTGGTATTGCTCACAGACTGATCTCCGAAACAGACACGATTCACAGGAATTTTCAGTAGCTCTTCAGTGACGTCCTCGAACTCGAGAACTCCTCCATGCTTACACTTGGACAGCAACCGAGCCGCTTCTTGCTTTGTCATCTTCACCTTCACTCTAATCACTCCATAATTACCATCTCTGCCACTCCCATCACCGCCGTCCACTTTCTCCTCCAGTAACGGCTCCGATATGCTGGAGAGTTTCCTCAGCTTGCTTCGCGTCCTCTCCTTTCGCAGCTCCTCTCTGTAGATGAATTTTGGGCCGTCAGATTCGGAGTTTGGTTCTGATTCGTTGAATGCGATTCTGCTGACTCTAGCTAGGAACGAGTTCATCATGATTACGATACTAGAGAAGAGACAAAAAAAAATGGATGAGAAGAGAGCTGAGTCGAATTGGGTTGTGAGGAATGGTGTATTTATTTATAGAGACAGAGAAGGGTCAAGGTTTTGAGTGGACATTATCAAACGTTAACCATACGACATGGTAAGGTCTCTGTCCTAGAAATTACAGTTCGGGTAGTTAAATAAATTAACTTCAACTTCTCCTACGGGAGGTGTGTGCTACGGGTAATACAGATTTAATTAACAAAACAAATTAATCCCCTAACTAATTTGATTGTTCCAAATGAACATACATGATACGTATTAAAAGGTTTAGTGTTGAGACCTATAGTGAGTCCTCTTAAATTTCATATTTGGCATTTTATTTATGATATAAAAAATTAACAAAACAAACAAACTTAGAAGTAATTTAGTATTGTTTTTTGTATTGATGAAATTTAAATTCACTACATAATTTCCAAGATGTTACTCGTATATATTACATCCTCTTCTCCTTGTGCATTTTTACCCTGTGATGTTTGGTGAAACCGCACTTGCTAGCTCTTAAGTTAATAATATCCCAACAGAAAATTTATTAACATGCATGTAGATGTCACAATTGAGTATATAGGATGACAAAAATGATATAAACACAATGGAAAATTTTATTTCTTTAATATTTGAACATGATGGATAATTGATATCTTCATTCCATCAATGTCAAGTTAGGTTAAATATTTTGGAGAATTGAAACAAGTTTCAAGACAAGTTTTTTTTTTTTTTTTAAATGGTCATAGTAGAGATGATATATAGATTAGAATGTTCTTTTTATAATAACGTATCGTGTATATATATATATATAATTCTGAAAATGAAGATTAAGACACAATATTTTTAGAGGATCAAAGACAAATTAATGGAGCCAGACACGAGGGTCAAGGAATGGAGCGAACTGGGGGAACACATCAACTGTGTAGTCTCACATTGTTGTCATTCCTAATATTGATCATATATCAGTTGATAGAGATATTTGTATGCTTAAGCAATGCTATCGATCGAGTTCGAGCATATAGAAATTTAAATACACTTGTTACTTACATTAAACTTGGATGATGAAGTTTTGCTATTTTGTCGACTTTAGTAAAATTAATGTTCAATATAGTGCAAATGCATAAAAATGTTAATTAAAAATAGAAGTATGATTTATACTCAGTAAATTTTAAGCTGTGATATTCTAGTTTTGTGTGTGCTGCCATAGACAGTTTAGAGTCTTCGTATAATTGGTCTTGGCGTTAAAAGAAAGGCTAGAATTTGAAGAAAAAAAGTGATATTACGGTTTCTAATTTAGACTTCATTTCTATGACCTCTTAGACTTGAATTGTTCAAGAATATGGTTTCGAGTTTCAGCATTTTTCTAGAGAAAGAATTCACTTATGTAAATGTGAATTGAATTTTACATTCCATGCCTTCTCCTCATATCAATAACCTCTGCTTTAGTTCCTTCTAAGTAAACCAATTCAAAGCACGTTTAGCCTTGGAAAATTCACCTGGGATCTTATAAAAAATAATTTTATGTGACTTTGGCGATTTATTTCCTTACCAATCATATCCGGGGTTAAGTTCTTCAATAAACGATAGGTTCTAAATAAGTTTTAATTCTATATTTTAACAAAAATAAAAGTTTCTAAATATGTAAATTCAAAGCCTGTAACCTTAGATAGCATCCGCAATAGAATGTTTGAGATGCCGATGACTTACTGGTGTGGGCTTCCACAGTTTGGGGAAGTCAATGATCTAGAAGTGAATGTTAAGAATGATAAAATGATTCGAGTCTAATATAAATAATTTCTTTTTATATCATCCGAAGTATTGTTGTGAGATGGAGTATGATTGTGATGACTATACTCGTAAATTATACCCTATTCATATTTTATTTTGATCTATTCGGGCTTTCAATTCTCTAATCAAAAGTTCTCCCTCTCCTCAAGGACGTAAGTGAACCACGTAATTGCTAATATTGTTTTTGTTTTATTTTTATATAATTATTATTCCTACAAACCAATTACAAAAGTATCTAATCTCAAAAAATTACAGAAGTATCCATTTAAAGTTCAAGTGGTGTAACTTTTTATACATTATATTTTATCTATAGAGTTATCAGTTGATAACATTTTATATTTTATTATTCAAAATAATTTATTAAACTATACACAGTTAGATGATCATGGAATAAAGAGTTTTCTCATAGACGAGATAGGGAAATATAACTATAAAATTTTGGTAGTTTTGACCGTTAGCTCCAATAATTAGAGCAAAAAACCTAACTAATAAAAGGAATCAGTGCATAGTGTCGTTAAGACAACATGTATACTTTCTCTCGTTTACCATTATTCTTTCAAAGACGTTATCATTACAAATGCGATAATCACACCGTTTACTATATACCGTGACTTTGAAAACATTAGTTCGTACGGAGGAAGTTGTTCGGACCACGCCGTACAATGTCTACGAGGAATAACCCGTGAAAACGGAATCATTGTATTAATAATCCATCAGTTTACATCGTACAAACGGGACTATAGAACGACAATATAGGGGTCATGTTGCCACACAAAGAAACACGTGGTTTGAATCGATTAACTCTTCTTGCTTCATCAAAACTTATTTGATTAATTATAGGACTAATTATAAGGGTACAACATTATATACAACTAGATAACTTAATGATTACGACTATGATTCAAGTTTCAACAACAATCTTTTATAATCTAACTTTATTTTTTATATTCTTATTGGGTTTCTCTCCGTTTCTCTGGTTGGATTTCTATCTCCCACTTTTCTCGCTCATCTCTCCATCACAAAAATAAAAAATAAATTACATCCTAATACGCACTATACACCCAATTTTAGATAAATAATTGTTTATTACAAAGGAAGAATGGGCCAAGAACCCTACTTACAAGTTATGTTCGGCCCGTCCAAGCCCAACTCAACCCTGCGTCATCCAACAAACGATCGGTCTCTCGTATATCTTGATTCTTGAAACCGACAGGTCGACGGATCCTACGGTGTACATTACGCGTACAATGCACGCTCAGCGTACACCGAGAAACACCCTAGATAACTTCCAAAACTGGGATCTTCAAAGGTTCTAACAGCTGCCGTCGGCGTCAACTCCAGGAAATTCCTTGTTTTTGTGCGTTTCCGCAGACATCGTCGACGACGTAGAGATGAACGGAGCCGGAGCTCAGGCGATGAAGAGAATACCTCGCATCAAGTTCCCCCAGAGGCACCTCAAACCTTCTGGTACGTCTGATTCTATCTCGTCGCTTACTTTCGGTACCATTGTTGATATGTTTCGATTCTGTGATCGCTATATGTGGAATAGATTTGTGTTTGTTCTTGTTTGATTTTGAGCTATGGTTGTAGTTGTTATCGTCAGATTCATGAAAACTTGACGACTTGTGGTCGGTCATAGGCTTTTAGCCATATATTGATTTGACGAGGAAAAGGAAGAAACACTGATGATGGCTGAAATTGATTCGAAATTTGGCTAGTGATGGCACTTGGATTAATGTCTTGAACGTTGAAAATAATAAATACTGGTGCGAAACGATGGTGCAATTTTGGATTTGGAACTACTTATGAGATTGCATAGGTGCAACTTATTGAGATACATTTGGATATAAGTTTTGATGACACTTTATGGAGTTATAGGTGGAATAGGAAATAGACGATTTGTTGTTTTTGAAATCATAGAGGAGATGGTTTTGTGCACGTTAAGAGCAATGCCAAAAGTTTCGTGGTTTGAGATTTTAGGGAGAGTTTGATCAGAGTTTCCTCACATTTTCCGAGCCTAGCTTTGCAAGATTCCTTTGTACCCATATTGGGTGTTTTTAGTTTATGCTTCCTTCTTCACCCCATTTGCCATAATGAGTTTGGAGTAGACATCCAAGTTTAGATTTTCTTAAGCCTCCAAGATATATGTGGAATTGTGGTTCATAAATACTTCAACCTAGTTTGTTGTAATGTAGCCGATCTGTGAAGTGTATATAGCCAATCAAATTATGCTAGCCTTTTTCTTGCAGTTTCAGTGCTATATGATGGAATGTATGATATGAGTCATTTGGATTATTCTTCTTTTTCCATCCTTTTTTTTGTATTTACATTATGCTAGAGTTTCTTTGTTATGTTTATGTGCACGAAATTTTCATGGAGATTTTTTAAATCAAAATTCTAGTATCCTAGAGACTTCATTCAGAAATTGTTTTATTTTTCACAGGGTCTGGATCCCAGACTGAAGTGGCTTCTACATCTGGAGGTTCTGATCTGGCTTTCTTTTCACGTTCAAATGTTTCACAAACTTCAGGAGGCAAAGCTTCTCTACAGCCCAAACGAACTCCAATGTCAAATGAGGAGATGGAGGCTATTATGGTATATAAAATCCCCCCCTTTTTGCTGATAAGTCATTCTTTCTTCTGTCTTCTAGTAACTGGAAATAATATATTTTTGGAATTTAACTACCCAGTTGTGGTTTTGTTACTCAGTTCTGTTCATGGGGAGTGTCTTGATCTATTGTTTATGAAACACTGATTTATATGAGCGTGAACTTTAGACTGATAAGCAATTTGATGAAATTGAATGATTCATGCCCATTGCCTATCGGTTTCACTTTGTGCTAATAGTGATGACATATTGTAGTCCATTGATGTCTTACACATTATTCAACCAAGATGAAGTTTTTATCATGCATATATCACATTGATAAATAGCTTGTTTTGTTAGCTAACCATATTCCCATAGTTGAATAATAACTTAGGGTAAGCCCGTTCTATTTTGGCAAACGAATTGATTATAATGTGTTCAATCTTAATTATTACATGAGTATATTTTTGTTCAAAATTAAAGTCTTCATTTGATTCCGTCTTTTTCAGGATTGTCTTAGAAACAAAATATGTTTTTTTTTTCCGTTCTCTTTACTTCAGTCTTGCCATAAGTTTATTTATTTGCTTTGACTGTTTTGTGCAGTTGGGTGGATGCTTCTGATCTTGTGATGGAGCACTTATTGGACAGAGATCTTTGCTCAGACATTTCCCCCCAATTCTTTAGTTTTTTAAATATCCGAAGTTCATTTCGTTAAATACTGTTTCATCATAAGGAACGTAAAAATCTAGTGATGAAATCTTCAATAACACAACATTAATGGATAGCGATAACTGAACTCATATGGCAGGATTTGCCTTTTTCTTGTCTATACATTTTATTGAGTGTTTGCAATAGAGTTGTTTGTTTCTTCTTAACTGCACATAGGCCATAGAGAAAATAAATAAGAATCCTATGAGGGATGAGATGGAAATGAATGGTTGTGATTAACCGATCCCAGTTTCCTCTTGGCCTTTGTTTGGGACATGAGAAGCATTTTCTGTGAATATTAGGGAGGATTTCCCCACTGCGAAAATGGGGTTCGAGTTTTTGCAAGAAGGATTTGGGAGAGTGATTAAAGAAGTCCTGTTAAGTTTCTGCAAGAAGATGAACAGAGCTTTTACATTTTCTTCCATAAGTGTCCACCACTACAAATATCAAAGTTAACAAATATTTTTGAAGGAAAAAGTTTCAATAATCAATCCATTTGATCACTTGGTCAATTAATTTCTGATAAAAACTAACAACAATTTATGTAAAAAAAAAAAAATCTTTTATAAAATTTTAATGTATTCATCACTTTGAGTTCATGATCAAGATTGTAAAGTCTGCAAATTTGTCATTAAGGTAACCAAACAATGCTTCATTATGTAGATGGAGATGAAAATTTCATTGTCTTGATTGTTAAGGGAATCTATGGAAGTTGACATATGTATGTATATCCACTCTTTTTATTGCCCCACCCAACGTTGCAATCCAACGAGATACACCATTTCATTGCTTTTCAAAAAGTAGAAATCAAATTAGTTGTATTAAGAGTAAAGGAGAGGTAGGGGCAAGAGTGTCTTTTTAGTTGAAGCCTAATAACTCTATACCGAACAGTCACATATAAACGGTGTATTGGCTTGATTTCACGGAGTCAACTTGTTTCCGCGAAAGAAAGACTTGCGTCCAGCTTAGCTCATATCTCCTTCCTCGTGAAGAAGTTCCTCTCTGTGCGTACGTATCTCCCCTTCTCATCTTCGCTGTCACTACTATTGTTTTCTTATTTCTTCTTCAAATTTGTTGTGTTCCTTAGTTTCAGTTTGATTTCCTTGGTTTTGTCTCAATTTGTGTGCTGCAAGAACTCTTGTGCTATTTGATTCTGATTCGATTTGTCGGATCCAAGTTTACCAGATACTGTTCTTGTCTGGTTGGAAGGTTGAGTAGCAATAATTGCTTGATCTAGCTTGTGGCTGCTGTTGACAAATCAAATGGTTTGTTTTGTTACTTTTTGTTATTGTTTCTAGAATTTTAAATGAGTTCATGTTAGGGGTCCGTGGTGTGAGTATTGATCTCATATGTGCTAATTATGAGGTCAAGGAAGTGTTGGTATACACCTTGTACCCTGACCTGCAAGGTTGGTGTTTTGGTTAGAGACTTAGTATGTGACTGCTAGGAGACAGATATGTGTATCATGTGTTTTGCTTATTGCTCCTCTGGAAAGCCCTTTATCCCCCAGCAGTTCATTTTGGTAGTGTAGTGGAGAATTAGGTCTTGATTCGTCATTTTGGGTATCGAAGAAGGTGCACGAGTTGCTGCATTGTTGCTTTGTTATTCTGATTCATATTCATGGGAAGGTGTAGGCTGCTTGGTTTTGTTGGTAAAAACTGAATCTTTCCTTTGGAAGTTTGTGTTGTGGTTTTGCAGTTGTTTGAATTAGAAATGAATGTTGCTGAAACATCTTTCGGGGAAATGGGTATTAGGTGAAGCCAGATGGAGTGTCAAGAAAGAGTTTTACTATTCACATCAATAATTGTGAATGATGTTTAGCACTTTGGGCGAGGCTTCAATGAGTGGATTTCGATATTTGAACAGCAGTGTTCCTATTGCTAGTTATTATTGGATTACTATTTCACTCTCATAATATCTCCTCCTATAGTACTTGAAGGATTGGAGCGTAGGATAGAAGCTTATGATCCAAATATAGAAAGTGGTTTAGACTTCATTCTTTTTAACTGTTTGGGGGACTTGGTACAAAAGCCTGCTCCTCCAGTAACTTATGGTGAAGGATGCAATCACTGGAAGAAGATAGTTATGTTTTCTTAGTTTTTCCTGTTTATGGGCTCAGCTTGCCTTTTATTTCTGATCATAAGTTTGAATTTTCTTCTAGAAGTGAAGCTAACCTTCATGGATGATGGAATTGGGAAAATAAAGGTCATTCCAGATCACTTTCAAGCTTCAACACCCATTCAGGATACACGTCAAAACAGCATTGCTTCTAGTTCGCACCCAATAGCTGATACTTCATCAAGGTATCTTCTTCTTTTGCAATGAGCAGTAAGAACAATGTAACAAAAGGTTATGAACCATTCAGTTGACTTTAATTTCAATTTTTTCTGCTTTAGAATAGGTCTGATAGTGGTTCTTGGACTCGAAGAAAATTGAGAAGTGCTGCATTCATGTTGAATTTGCTTAGTATTCGGAGGTTGTCTTGGAGTTCTAGCCCTGATGGCCAGGAAAAGGTTGATTGTTTTGCTTCAGAGAAGCTTTCCAATTGCTATTGTTGGAATTCCTATGTTTCCTGAAGATCAAAGTGTTTCTTTTTCAGGTTGAGCTAACTGTAGCAGAAGTCGAGTCTCTGCGATCAGAACTTGCTGATTTAGAAGAGAGAGAAGCTCACTTGAAAGCTCAGTAAGGGTCTCTTGATGCTTGATTGTACCTTGATTATTTTATTTATCCACTTCAGCGTAATGATGACATCAATATTCTTTTATATTATACAGACACATAACATGTCACATAAATCAGCACTGTGAGTGCGTGAATGCAGTTTCTGTTTGGTACTAGACACACAATAACACATCAAACAAATAATTTCTCCTGACTAGTTTTAGCTGGTTCATGTTTGTATATAATACATCTTTGAGAACCAAAACCAAGTGGTGGTTTATCTGTAAGTATATAATTACTTGTCTGAATATTCCATCATTAGAACTCTTTTGTTTCACACAGATTGGAGCATGTTGATCAAATTCTCCGCACAGCTCGTCTTTCTGGCTACTTGTACATCCGAACTGTTAGTAACTTCCTTGTCCCGTTAGTTTTAGTTTTGCATCTATTTGAGCTGCTGTACTTTGTATCCATTACAAACTCCATCATTTTTTTTCCTTGTATCTTTTCTGTAATAGAGATGGACAGCATTACCAGGAGAGCCTCCCACAATTGATGATACTGATGTTGATGACCGGCTTCCTCGCTTTGTTGTCCTTCAGGGGCCTTGCATCTTCTTCTATTTATCGTCCACAGGTAACTAATTTTAGCTCTATGTCTATAGGTAGCACCCAAATTAAAATTAATTAGGGGTAGATGAAGAATTAGATTAGTAGCTGATGAAAAAAAAAAAAAATTGCTCAGTGGCTCCTGTTTCGTGCCATTTTCAACTTCCTTTAAAGTGCTGGTAATTCAATCTTTGGTATTCTATATGAATTTGGTGTATGCGTCTCATCAACAAAGGGCCATTGTATTTTTCATGTATGATCATTAACAATTGTCTAAAGCTGCCTCTTTATGAGCTCAATGAAATTTAAGCAGATTTGGGTCCTCAAGATTCAACCCTGCTCTCTGATATTGTTGAAATGGGCCCTCTTCCAAGCATTACGCGAGAAGATGGAGAGACATGGTACGCGATTTATGTGTTAACTCGTCAAGGACTACAATATGAATGGTCAAGTATTTCAAAGATACAGGTAAGTCAATTAGCTATCTGATTGATTCACTGATTCATTTTTTTTTTGCTATTTATACACTCTTTGCTTCAATCTCTTATCTTATTATAAAGTTAAAAGAGACATCATACCAAGCCAATAAAAAAAAGCAGGACGTGTTTAGGACATTTGGTCTCGTCTTGGGAAGTGGCCTGCACATTGATATTATGTAATTGTTTTGTAATTTCTCAGGTGGATTCTTGGCTTTTGGCCTTGCAAACCGACTGCAAATTGAAGTGTGATACAACAGTACCCAATGGCTGAGAGACAAGACTAACATTTTGTCGCCTGTAATAGTAAGTTGTAAATAGGCTTTGTTCATACCTTAGAGTTAGTAGTATGAACTCTGATTCCATGAAATTTGTTATTACATTTATGTATATAAGACATTGAACGACTAGATGAGGAGCAAACCTAAGATGTTAGGTTCCATTTTCTTGTGCTAAGTTGTTTGGAAGTGTTGGACCAACAATCTTGTCTGTGTTTTGATAACGAAGTTGAGAGACAAGTTTGGTGAAAAGTATGTGAGTTAAGCTGCTTGAGTCTAGTATCGTGATCATCCCAACTCTCATTCTCATTTCTTAAATATCTGCTGATTTTCTGTTTAAATTTTTAATGAAAATAGTGTGACGTAAGAGAACTAAAATGATTATAATTTTCTGTTTTTAATTTATAACTCTCATTTTCATATGTAAATATTTTTTAAAAAAATATTATGTTCGAGTGTTTGATGGACAAACAAGCTTTGGTATATATAAAAAGTTGGACATATCAATACCTGTATTATAAAGTTGGACTTTGCTTTAACCCCAAAGTGAACATAATTTTGATTAAAATTCGAAATAGACACATCTGAAATCAGTTTTAGTGCAAAATAAATGGGAAACTTTATTGCTATAAACTCAATTTGGGCAGTTATGACACAATAAATCTCAATGTAAACTAAAATTCAAAATATCTTTCGAATATGATGGTCTTCAGAGTTAAAATTACCGAACATTTGTTGACATTTCTCTTCCATACAGTTCGGGTAGCGTTTGACTGTTACTTCCACCGCACCGAATCAATCTACCTAATCTTCTTTATATATGCTTCTTCATCTCTCTCTCACTCTCTCCTCCGTTCCCTAACCCTACACTTGCATTCAGCTGCTCTCACTCTGTAACCCCCAAAGCTCGAGCTATCTCTATCCAGAATGAGCTCACAGATCTTCCGATCTGCCTCCAGAGCCGCCAGGTCTCTTCTCTCCGCCTCCAAGAATGCTCGCCGTTTCTCCGGTAATTCTCCTATTTCTTTTTCTTTTTTTCATTATCCGATGCTCGTTTGATTCATCGGTATGACAATTTATGTTTACTGTGTTGTTGATGATTATTTTCACGTGAATTTTCTGTACTTTGCACTCTTTGTTTTTGAGCTAGACCGCCGTTCTCTGAAATTGTTGTCTGTTTGCTTCCCTGGAAATCATTTTTCCAGAAATTAGGAGACAATGAGTTTGTGTATATGTTGTGAAGTTATGATCTTATTATCGATGATTGAATCTTTGGTTATGGCTTTTGGATAGCTGCCGACAGTATATGTTGATTTGTTCTTAGTCGTGTGAGTCTCTTTTTCATGATTGGTATGAATGTAAAGTTACTTTTGCATCCATGTGTATGTGTCTACTGTTTAAATCAAGAGTACAAGCAAAACCTTTGCTTTTGACTGTTTGTAATCATTTTCTTTTCATTTCTTTACAGAAGGGCGAGCTGTAGGAGCTGCAGCTGCTGTTACATCCGGTGGAAAGCTTTCTGTTCTAGCTCCAGCTTACAGGAACACTGGTTCTGGAAACACTTCTAGATCATGGATTCCAGGAGCTTTGGCCCTTCCTGTAGCAGGTGTGAACCATAAACATAAAGCTCTTCTAACTGCAGTGTATTTCTTTTGTTTGATTTTTTTTTTTATTAATTTGGGTTTTGAGGATCTTGTTTGAGTGCTAAAAGTAATTTTATTTCATAATATGAAGTTATGAACAATAGCATGTGTTTTGAGGGAAAAATGTAAAATCGAGTCTTTTTAAATTCATGGGTTGTAACTTTGAAGGTAGAGGTGGCTTGTCCCTTGCTCTAGTGTTAGCATTGGGGCATCCAAGGCCTCCGTTATAACAATTACACGGCCCTTGAGTTATGGTAATGGGTTGGTATAGTTGGTTTTGGATGTGTTCTAGTTATGCTTCATATCTTCAATTTCTCTTGACATTATGTCATAACGCCCCAACTGCAGAGATATGCTTCTTTTGTTTATTGACAACTTATCTTTATGATGGTTGTATCAGTTCCTTTGATTGCGCAATAATATGAATGAGACTTGTTCACTGATATGAATTTTTCTCCTGCTTTTTTCTTTTCTTCGTATTCCTAGCTTATATGCTTCAGGATCAGGAAGTGCTTGCTGCAGAGGTACTTTGAATAGTCATCTAACACGCATTATATATATATACACAGTACACTATTTAGTCATTCTGATAAAAAAAAAAGTACACTATTTAGTCATGTTGATGTGGTGCTTATGCATACTGTCTCCTTGTTCAGATGGAACGCACTTTCATTGCTATCAAGCCTGATGGAGTTCAGAGAGGGCTGGTAAGTGACAATGATTCCAAAACATGTGAATCTTTTTGTAGCTTATTCTACTTGACTTGAGTGTAGACAACTTTGATTTTTTAAAAAATATATGAAATTACGTTGTGTATTTGTTTCTCCTAAATATGTGTGAATAGCTGCTCTTCATTTTTCACCCCTTCTTAGATGGGAGGTACATGTATCTGATCCAAGACATCTATTTTCCAGATTTCAGAAATCATAGCACGATTTGAGCGGAAAGGTTTTAAGCTTGTGGGCATTAAAGTTGTGATTCCTTCAAAGGGATTTGCAGAGAAGCATTACTATGATTTGAAAGAAAGACCCTTCTTCAATGGACTGTGCGACTTCCTTAGCTCCGGCCCAGTTATTGCCATGGTTAGATTCAAGAACTGAACTCTTGACTTATTGTTTGACTAAAACTTTGCATGTATCACATATCTGACCGTCGTTTCCAAACTTGTACAGGTCTGGGAAGGCGAGGGAGTGATCAAGTATGGTAGGAAACTGATTGGAGCGACTGACCCACAGAAATCAGAACCTGGAACTATCAGAGGCGACTTAGCTGTTGTTGTTGGAAGGTATTAGCTTAAACCAAGGAGCTTCTGTTTACTGTATGTTAAGTGGACTGATAACTAAGTTTTCATTTCCAGATGTTCTGTACCTCTATTGTTATTTCTTATTGATATTGTCCAAAACCAGTCTTAATTGTGTGTCATAGTTCAGCTGCCATTGATGTGAGTTCTTTTTGATCTAATCATTGTGTTGCTATGTAGAAATATCATCCATGGGAGTGATGGCCCAGAGACCGCGAAGGACGAAATTAAATTGTGGTTCAAACCAGAAGAGTTGGTGAGCTACACTCACAACGCCGAGAAGTGGATCTATGGAGAAAACTGAGGAAGAAGGTTTTTGTATTCGGTTCTTTAGGCCCCCCAACTGAGAATGGGTGTAAAACATAGCTCGTTTGGAATAAACTTGTCTTTTTTGTAATGTGAGCTCAAGAAACAAACAGGCAATACTCAATTTCAGCAATAGCCCCTTTTTCCTGATTAGAGGGGATTTCAAATTCATAATCCGATGTACTATGAAAACAGAGTAATCAATGTATGGATCTTTGTTGTCGTGGTTGAAGATTTCAATTCATGCTTTAATCTGTTGGCTAAATCTGATGTGTTGGCTGGCTAGGACTTGTCCAGTTGTCCTCCTAGAGCTCCTGCTATATAAAAGGGAGTATCTAGAGTCGATCCTAGTGTTAGATTTATTCTTCCGTAGTAAATGATAATAGTTCTCAGTTAGAGGGTGTTAGTATCTTAATCAATTTTATTTTATTTACTTGGGACATGTATTGTCTCAATTTTTAGGCCCAGGATGCTAATAATCCAATTTGGACTATTTGGACCAGGCGGGAGATAGACCGGTTCCAAGAACCAGACTATTTTGATTCTGAGAGAATTTCGAGAAAAATAGAAGAAGATAGAAAGCCTCAGGTCGGGAACTCCAAGAACCAGACTATTTTGATTCTGAGAGAATTTCGAAAAAAGTAAAGGAAGATAGAGAGCCTGAGGTCGGGAACGGAAGAAGACAAAAAGACTATTATAGTTAGGGTATCAAAAGGGGACGAAATGATAAGTTCATTTAAGGGTAATCGATTAAATGGCCTTAGGCTTGGCTGGGCAGACAAGCCTAAACAAGGGGGACAATCTTGAGGGAGCCTACCATTTTGTGATCGATTCCAAACTCCATAATCTCCTCATAGACCGGTTTTAACGGGTAATCCGGACAGACCAAAAGTGAAGACCCCTAGATAAGACATCGGCCACGTAACATCCCATTCTCAACAT
>JAYMSW010002313.1:0-14141 GCA_036897725.1 Erodium texanum | reverse complement strand
CATCACTAACATATATTTTTATCACTTTCAACATGCATTTTTATCACCTTCAACATGCATTTTTATCTCATCTACTATGCATTTTTTTCCACATATAATATGTATTTTTATCACCTCTAATATATTTTTTTTATCACCTCCAACATGCATTTTTATCAACTATACTAAAGATTTTTATCACCTCTAGTATATATTTTTATCACCTCTAGTATGCATTTTTATCAACTTTACTAAAGATTTTTATCACCTCCCGTGTGCATTTTTATCACCTTCAACATGCACTTTTTATCAACTCTACAAAACATTTTTTTTATCACTTGAGTATGTATTTTTATTACCTCGACCATGTGAAACAAGCTTGATCGAGCTACTATGAAATAAGGAGAATGAAACAAAACAAATAGTTTTTCACCTAGGTGGTCATATTTTATCAACTATAACAAAATATTTTATCAACTAAGTAATCATGAGTTACTAATTATAACAAAATATTTTATCAACTATAAAAACACGTATTATTAAATTTATAAACATATTTTATCAAATAAAATTGTTATTTAATTGATCAACGAGATGCATAAGTTTTATCGCAAAACTATACGTAAATTATCAACAGTGTCGTCCATGTCTTAATGTATCCAAATTTTTAACACCAAACTGTACTCAGATTATCAACATATATGTTTAATCAAACATATATTATCAATCTACACAATACATTGTCATTTATCAACGGGATACATACGTTTTATCGCTAACGTATACTTATATTATCAACATTCGCGTTCATGTTATAATGTATCAGAAATTTTATCACCATGATGTAAAAGGTTTATCACCACTCATATTATAAACATGTGTATTTATCACCTGGATGCACAAGTTTTATCACCTACGTATTTTGGTCGCGCGAAATGACAATCATACCTATGATACAAGTGTGAATGCACAAAAGTATTGTTTTTTGATGGATGATGTGACATCATGTGAATTGTTGGATGTAAACTATGGATGACTTAGATTGGTTTTCTAGTTTATAACTTAAGGGTGGTTTCTAATAGATCTCACATCCCTTAAAAGATATTATTATTTTTCCATAAAGATTTGGGATTCATATTTTATAAATCCTTTTCCCTTTTAGGTACAAGCATTATGATTCATGCTTTATCATAAAGTACCAAGAATTACCTAATAGTACAATACTATTTCAAGAAAATGACCTTAGTCTAGTACTATTTGTTTTGTCCTTTCTGTGTATAAATCCAAATTAATGACTCTCTCTGCTTCCTGGTAACATTTTTCTTATTTTTCAAAAACACAATCTTTGAACAAAGACATTATTATATGGATTTCATAGCATGTATGTTCATGTACCATTTGTTTATGCATGTATGTACTTTGATTTTCTTTCTTGCCCCAAATGTTCAAACAACCCTTGTATTTTGCAATTCTCAGCCCCAAATAATTGGCTACTATGTTTTGCATAACCTGGCAATTTGAAAACCCTAATGTTTGAAATGTGATTTGAATAGTTGAAATTTATTGACATGGTATTTTTTTTCAAAAGTATGTTGAAAATAATTGAGACCCAATAGTTAAGCTATCCTGTTTAGTTCATGATAAACAAGCAATTTCATTACCAACTAGGGTATGTTAAACTAACATTAATTAAAAACTCTAGTGTTTAATTAATTCTTATAAATCATATGCTTAGAAATGAGTGTAAAAAGACACTTCAATGATAAGTTAAGATTCATTGTTTTGTTGCTGATAAAATGAATTTGCAGGGGCACCATTTTAATCATCTGACAATAAAAATCATATTGTATTTCCTCTTTGTAAACCAATTGAATGTTTTAAAATAAATGTTTAGTTTGTTCTCAAAGAAATGAATTCTGATGATCAATAGCATATATGTGTTTACACTTATTAAAACCGATGGAAAATTATTGATTGTGGCCTCTGTCATTAGACTCGTTTATTGCGAATTGTAATTAATTATCAGATCAAACTCATATAATAAGTTAACAAACATATATATATATATAGTCAATAAGGCAGTGGTTGGTGCAGTTGCAGTTGATGAAATTATTGGAGACAGGCAATAAGACACCAATTGATTCCAACTTCAATAGTGTTGCTTTTGTTTCTGTTCGTACGTTACATAATGATAGGGTTGAATATAAGGAAGTAATTTTCTTGTTCACAATTAATAAATACTTATTTATTTATATATTATAATGTTTCCATTTGAATGATAAACAATGATGAAATGATTTTACACTTCACAACTATCATTTTAATAAAATACTTCTTAATTAGGTCAGATTTATTATTGTTTCAGCTCAACCTTTAAATTAACTGAATATTTACACATGGATTATACGATGAAAGTAACAAACATATGTAAACTAATCCTAATTCCCTTTGATACCATGTATATTTTATTAAAATGAGCCTCGTATTCGAGGTCAGCTCCAACCTCCTTCCAACATGTATGTCACATGAGGTCATTTATTCTGATATCATGTAAAATAGGTTTAGGTAACGCTTTCAGAACTGATATAATTAGCTTACTATAGAATTAGGCGACAAATTAAACACGAACTAAGTGAATAACTCGAAGATTTAAAAATTAAGTACTGTTTTTTTTGAAGACCAAGTCATGCATGTAGCTTGAGTCAACCAGTATGGCAGTTCTTAGAAACTAGATTTTTTTTTTACTATCTAGGAAGCTTATGTATAGTTAAAATAATTGATACCAAGAGAATAAATAAGAAAGTTATACTGCGATAAAGGCAAACCAAAAAAGTATCCTAATGTATGTCCAAAAAAAAATCCTAATGTGGAACTATAACAATTTTTTCTTTTTGACAATCTAGTTCATTTTTACATGGTAAAAAGAGAAAAACATATAATTATAAGTTTTGAAGACATACACCAAAAAAATTTATGTATGTATTTGTCTTTTCGATTTCTTTGAAAGAACTAATCTTACGTTCAAGCCAAAATAATGGTTACATACATGAACGAAAAATCATCCAATTAATTGAACTTTTTATTTCTCCATACGTGGTTTCAAAATGGATTTCTAACTCAACCACTTCACAACAAAAAGACACGGAGCAATCTTTAGTAAACGAAACTTTAGAGTCGTTGCACATCAGCCCTTACAGGAGGGGTAGATGAGCCTCCAAGCTTTCTCTTCCTCTCCCCCTCTCTGCTGTGGTCTTCTGATGCAAATACCGTCTAACAATCATATTGCTGTCACCTCTTCCACTGCCATCCTCCGGCTTTCCATCTACCGTCCCTCTTGCCCGACGTCCGTTGGTTGCTCTGGCCGGCCGTCTAGCTTCGTACTGGATAGTCAGATTTGTCATGGAACTGGTTCGGTCCCTGTGCTTCCCAGTTCCTGAGGCATGCTCAAGATCGGTGGATTCATATCTGTGTCCGGATCATTTTATTTTATGTTTTTAATGTATTTAGTTAATAAATTGCCAGCTTCAGCAAGATTTAGTACCGGTTTCACCTGATTTTTGGTACCGGTTTAGGTGTCAGACTTTGTCCGACTGAAGTATCAGATAGGTGCACTACAATGTGCCCTCCGTCCTCTCATTTAGGTCTAGTTTTGGTCGTATGCAACACACGAGCTATGCTCAGTAAGAAGCTGGTTGCAGAACTTTATTCCCGCCAAGTATAGATTTTGTGAGGGCTTTTATCTTGCTCGTTCATCTGTTATTTATGTATATTCATTGGTTGATATATAAAATTAACGACATTTATATTTTAAAAAAATACACTCATGCAAATAAAATCTTCAAATCAATATATAACATACAAACTTCTAATAGAAAAAACTTATGATCATCAAATTAGAATGCAATTTTATTTTCAAAATTCGAACTTGTAATCACAACCCAAATCCACAACCAAATTAACTCATAATATATGATCTTGATTGTTGTCTCATTTTCATTCAAACTCGTAAGGTGAATATATATGTTAACATATAGGGCAAGTTTATGCACAGATCTATGTCGATCGATTATTGTTGGACCCACTAAGCAGCAATTGACCGACTGATAAATCAGTAACATTACAGGACATACATGAACATAATAGTCCCAATTGTTGACTCTCACTCTACTCAGTTATCTAGTAGTAGTTTCTATTTATAGAATTCTATCCACTTAATTACTTCTTTTGTCAATCAATTGAAGTCCTTTTATCTATGACATGTGTCCTCTTGATGACCGCGACTTGCATCTTAATATAGTTCTCTTTAGAGAAAAAAGACGTTTCTTGTAAACCGTTTGAAAATATGATTGTAACTTGTAAGTTTGTAACCCTATACTTGTCTATGGTATGAGTAATTGCACTATGCACAGCCCTATGGTTTTTATTGATTAATCTTTTGAATAATTTTTTGAACTAAATTAATGAATTGGATTTACGATAACATGTTAATTTGAGACTCGATTTTAAAATTGAAAGACTCAATTTTGAAAATGTAAATTATATTTACGTGTTCTCTGTTATAAGTGGTGCAAATTAACTACCGACTTGTATCAAACTATAATGGAAAGAAAGGAGAAAGAAGAATTTCGAATGAAAATAAAAATAAAAAGCTATGTCTACGTCTAGTCCTTTAAATAGGAGAGCAGACATTGTTTGGAACAGACATGTCTGTATCCTGTAAACAGCAGAGATTGCGATTCTTTGATAAAAAGACAGTTTATGAGCCCTTTTACTAGGAGATGAGACACTATTTGGAACGGATGGTTGCCTCTTTTAAATAGGAGAGATTGCGATTCTTTGACTAAAAGACAGCTCATTTAAAACCCAAGCCAAGCCAAAGCGGCATATGCACGCCTGTGGGCTTTCTCTGCTACACGTTAATAATGACCTAAGGCCACAACCTTAATTGCAATTTCTTAGCATATAAAGTACTCGAAGAGTCCAAAAGTAAAAAATATAGTATTGTATTTAAATGTCATAAATTCACTTCACATTTTAGATAATCTTTTCGTATTTTTCATAACTTTACATGTTTATATCATTCAATACTCAACAGATTTTCACGAATGTATATCCTTTGTTCAAGTTCTTGATGAGACGAACATAACATGCATATTGCTAGATTTAGTGATCAAAACTGTCCGAAATAATGGCCGAAAAGTTAGTCAATGCAAAGTTTTCCAACAAAATTATGGCTCGATCGGCAGCTAAGACTTAAACTCATCCATACCCACATGTTGTGGGCGACCGGAATGCAAATTAGGGGAAGGAACCAATGAGTTGACCGAGTTTTGCTGTGGTCCATATCAGTTTTCCTCCGAAGCGACTCTTCAATTCAACGAGAAGTGTAATAACAAACATTAGAAAAGTTAACTTCATTACGCGTGTTGTTACATGTAAAACAAGCCACTTATATTGAATCAGACTTCCACAACTAAAAGGTCAACCTTATTAGTTGGGTGTTACCTCAGTTTTTATAAGTAGTTGTATTCTTTTATATTCTTTCAATGTGAGTTTATATTCTCAATACTCCCTTTCACGTGTCATCTAGACGTGGACTTTTTTCAACACTTCCTCTCACGTGTGGGCCTTGTCCCTTTGCACGTGGGCCATAACAGAACTAGACTTATGCATATGCGCTAGAATCCACAGGGGATTGGCCTACAAGAGCACATGCCCAAATCAATCAGCTCTGATACCATGTCAAAGCATTGTCTAATCTCAAAGCTCAAGTTTATGGGTGGAGGCTTCATTATGTTTATTAAATACCATGTTAAAGTCCTATCTAACCCAAAAGTTAAAACCGATGAGTGGAGACTTAATATGTTTCTTAATTAATTATTTTATCCATATACTTTCGACCTAAGATATATTTAAACATTACAACTTCCTTAGTTCTATTGTAATAAGCTCTCCCGGACCATGAATAATACAGAAAAACCATAATCGAAAATATCAGTGTTTTTTTTTTTCGTTTCAATTCTTTCGTGCTTTTGTGACGATTTTATTTTGTTCAGCTCGAGTTTTCTTGCCATCTCTGTTGTATTTTGAGAAAAGAATATTCATATGGACAATAACTGTTTGTATCTCATGAGTCATTTGAATGACACTTGTTTCATTGGTTAACACTTTGTTACGGGAAGAGTTTCCAATGGATAAGTATTCTCTATTCATAACAATGATTCTAAAAATAGGCTTAAATCTTAAAATGAAAAATAATTGTAGATTATTCAATATATGCAATTTGCTAGTGACGATCCATCGTGTATGAGATATTTCCCAAACAAAACAATATGAATCCTCTGGACGAAACTAATTATCCCCTCGACTTATATTTTCCACTCCACTTTATTCTATCTCATAATATTATTTTTCGGTCAAATTACACTTCTTTTCTAATTAATTCAGGTCTATTTTATTTGATTTTTTTATTTAATTATTATTAAGATTGATATAAAAAGAAGGTTATACTCAAATCCTGATCAAAAGAACCAAAGTATAAATATCTTCACTGCTAAACTAATCAACTTTAGTCTTATTTGATTTGCCATTGTTGTGAGTCCATTCAATCCATGAAAGCAAATTATGGTGGATGCATGCCAAGAGACAACAGAGAGAACAAAAGGAAAATATAGAGCAAGTAAGAGCCAATTGATGATCAAAACCAAAAGAGCTTTGATCCATATCATATGATAAATCTTTCTTGGGCACATGCTTTGTCTTCTACCATAGAAAGCAACTCGCATGATGTTATTGGCTCACTCCTATTTGTACTTTCTCTCCTGATTTTAACTTATTTTGATTCTTTTATTCCTTTTCAATTGTTATTTCAAATCCTTAGGTTCATACTTTACAAATTATCAATACCCCAGTCACATGATTCTTGAACAAATTTTAGGTCATGATCGAGATCATATCGAAAGTTTGGGAGAATTTTATAAAAGTACATTATTTTGTCATCGTTTCCATTAAATTACATCGACCTGTATATTTTCTTGTATAATTATATTAAGTTGTTATACCTTTTCATTTGACTCTATTTTGATAATAAATGACAAAAAGAATTTTCATTAATTTTAAAAAATATATCACTACTACAATAAATTGTCCAAATTCCCTAAACGGTAAATTTTGAGTCTTAATTTTTTCCGATCATTTCTTGTTCATCATAAACTCATAATATATTGTTGCACAAAATACATATACATATTTCACGTTATTCAAATCGGATCAATCCGTTCCAAAATTCAGGCTCAAGTTGAGAATTTCTCACAAAAAATTTAAAGACAAACTCAAATTAAACCATTTCACTTAGCAATTTATCCAATCGTTTAAATTAATAAGCCATATTAGAGATTAGTTGTATCAATTTTTTTAGTATTATTTATGAGATGATTTCGTACATCTAATGTTACCTTAGATTGGAAATGGAATTATTGTTTTTGGGACCCATCTGTGTAGGTGAAGATAAGAAATTAAAAGATGATACGAAGTAAAAAGAGTTTTAGGGAAATAAAATGTTGGATAGTTGAAATGGGAGGAATATATATATAAGAATTTATTTAATAATACGTTCGTAAAATTTGGGTTTTGGGAGGGCATTTTGGAAAAAAAATGAAGAGAGTAGTTTGACCACTGTTGTCAACCCACTCAAGGCTAATGATCTGCTTGAAAATGAAATTTCTAGAGGGAACAATTGTTGATGGAGCAAAAAGAATTTTAGGTGCTGACCAAATCCTAAATATTATGTCTCCCACTTCCAATTCACACATATATTTATGTAGATAAGACCTCAAATCAACCATAGTTGAGTCATTACACTAATGAGAGATCACAGTTAGCACATCAATAACCTGGCTTTGTCGTCTCCAAACTATAATTATGAGTTAAAATGAGTGTGTATAGTGAAATAAGACAAAAACCCTATTATAGAGAGCAGTACATGCTTAAAACCCTAACGTGTCTATCTGTGGAAGAGATGAGCTTCCGATCTCTCTCCTCTTTACGTTTTTGGTTTCATCGGTTTTGTAGGACTACCTCTTAGATTGGACATCACTAGCAAATCCTTCTGTCCCGCCGCTTCTGAGAGTTAGTTGTTGATGGAGTTCGTTCAGGGGAAACTTTTTTCGGGTCGTTATTTAGCTGATGTTTTGTTTTAATTGTTTTTGTTGTCTTTTGTTCGTTAATAAATTGCCAACATCGGCTGGGGTTGTGTTTGACTTTATCTATTTAGATACGCATCCAATACGTCAGGTCCTTTAATTTAGATCTAAATTGTAAGCGGTACCCGAACTATGCTTTGTGAGAAAGTGATGACATGAATTCTATTCTCACCAAATTTAGACTGTTAAAACTTTTAACTTAAATGTTCAACATAATATATGTATATCGATATATAAAATTAACAATAATTTTTTTAAAAAAGAAAAATAGAAAGGGACAAAACCCTAATGAATTGTGGCCCCGTACAATATTTATAAACCCAAGATTAATTGGGTTGGACTTATCTGCCAACCCACATCCCATTAATATTGCAAGCTTCCACCATTGATCCTTCATTTCCACATAATTTGTTTCTGGAATTATTATATTATTGGCTACTTGCGGAATCAGGCAAAGTGCACATCAAAAGATCATAGTGGACTCGACTAGTAGATAAGAGGACACGTGAAAAAAAAGTCTAATTATCATGCCATGTATGAAAAAAGTTTTGAGGATGTGGATTAACCGACACACCCACATTTCCAAAATCTTCTTCAAAATGGGAACATGACAACAACACATAATATGATACCATCGTTATGAGGTCATCGGCGGCAAAACCCACACATTACTCATTATTCTCTCATAGAAAATGAATTTCTCAAAGTTGACTTTATTTAAATTAGGAAACGCTAACACATGGGATATTGTTATGTGTACGTGTCCTGACCGAGAACTCGTTTTCGAGATTTGGATATGAATTTTATGAAGAAATTAAAGTTTATTAAGAAGAGAGATAAGAGAGATGAGACAGAACAAGAATCCTATTAAGGGTAAATGAGATAAATAAATAAATAATAATATATATTTTTTTTTATAGAAAGTGGGATTCGAATATGTGACCGTGGAATATGCGTTTTAATACTATATTAGAAAATCAACTCAAGTATAAATTCAAGATGATAGTTGAAGATCCGATTATATTTTTATATTCTAATAATAATATCTGTATATTGAGTATATACGTAACTAAACTTGTAAAACGGGCTACTTAGATCAAATTGAGTTTTCATAATTAAAAGGTCAACCTTATTAGTTGAGTATGACCTTACCTTCTATAAGTAGCTCTTTTCTCTTATATTCTTTCGATATAAATTTATATTCTCAACACTTCCTCTTACGTGTCGTCTGCATGTGAGCTATCTTCAACACTCCCCTCACGTGTGGGCCTTGTCCCTTTGCACGTAGGGCATAGCAGGACTGGACTTCTGCATATGCGTAGGAATCCACAAGGTGCTGAGGCACGAGAAGGCTCACAAGAGCATATTCCCAAATCAACCAGACTCTGATACCATGTAAGACGGGCCACTTACATCAGATATGATTTCCAAAACTAAAAGGTCAACCTTTTTAATTGGGTGTGGCCTTAACCTTTATAAGTAACTATTTTCTTTTATATTCTTTTCACGTGGATTTATATTCTCAACAAAACTCACTCCATTCCCGTTTCATACGTTAGGTTTATATGTGTTTATCATCATTAATTTTCTCTTTTTTTTAAGAATAGAACAAGAAAAGCAATGAATTAATTACATAAAACACAATTATGCGCATCGGAACTTGCAATTTCAAGTCACACTTGGGGGAGTATATTGTATATATGCATATGGTAGAAACCATCAAGCGAGACAATAAAAACAACAAAAGATGAAGCCGAACTCGAAACCGATAAATTAACGTATTTATCAAAAGAGAGACCAGAGGCCATGTCTATATATTGTCCGGTTGTTGGATTCTAAAGCAAACATGGATTTCAAGTACTACATTGGTGTCTTCTGTTGTTTTCTACTTTCGATATTAATCTATTATACATGCACGTGTCGTTCTCTACCATGTATATTGCTTAAATAATTAGGTTTTGTACTTTGCTAAGTACATAGCAAACGCCCTAAGGGTGAAGACAATAATGCCTATTGTTATCCTCCCATGCCACTTTGTGTATCTACTTTTGTTCTTAAGCCAAAAACTTCCGTGTTTCTCACTAAAGTTGTATAAAATTGTAGATTTTTTAGTTTTCTTCGATTTAATATCTTACGAGTTAAAATCGGAGTTTGTATGAAAAAGTTGTGACCGTTTGAAAATTTACTGCGTTTTTAGGTTTTTTTTAATTGCAAAAACTACTTTCAGCTTTAAAAATCTTATATCATTTTTCATAGAAACTCAATATCATATCATACGTGTAATAAATATAAACTTTCAAATTCAAGAATCAAAAACATTAAGAATATAAATAAAGAATTGAAACACTTTTGCGAGATAGAATGAAAAATAGTTTTTCGTTGATAAAGTTGTCTGTTATTGTATGATAAGTTCTATCATGTTGTTGGTAAGTAAAATACCAAACGATATCATACTTGAGTAAAACGAAAACTATAGTTACTAATTATTAGTATTATCAGATTGTGAGACTGATATGCGAAGTCATATAAGAAATGTATTGTTAAATTGATAGTATATACTGAGAATGAAATATTTATGAACATATGCAATAAAGTAACTTTAAACCATTTCTAAAGAAAAAAGAACATATCTAGATTAATTATCATCTATTAATTAATAGGGATATAATGTTAAAAATAATTATTTATATATCTTAAATTTTTTAGTTTTATGATTTTAAATTTTCGAATACTAAATGTTACCCTTCCTTTAAGTAATCTCTAAATCCACGATTGGTGTTTCCTATAAACATAACTTAAGCTCTCTTTGTAGAACTTGTATGTTTCGTGTAAATGGGCCAACCCAACATGAAATAATATAAAAGCCCATTTCTGACGCCTAGTAAGTCTGATCTCATAGGTATGGTACTTTGTTTCATGTTGTGTTTGGTCTTCTGTTCTTTTTGTTTTCCGGGAAAATGAAGGAAAGCTAAATGGCGTATATTGTGAGATCTTATCTATGTATAATATTTTGGGATATTATCATATATATATATACACCTAAATAACTCATTTTATCACCTAAATTTTTTTTTGACTTTTCAACTGCCTTACATTTCAGTTTTTATCAATACCAAATTTTCTGTTTAACAGAAAGCAAGGCATGTGCATACCACATGCTTGTTTAAATTTTTTAATACCAAGTTTGCCCTTGGCGTGTTGTCTTCAACCCATTTATCCCTTTCCAAACACACCATGTCGATGACCTTATCAACGCAATCCGGCGTTTAGCTCGCAGTCTCGTGTCTCCATGTTTGGCCTTTGCCTCGGCTCATTGGTGATTTCTGTAGGAGAAGATAAGGCCGAGTCGGAGAACACAAGATGAAGTCGGAGAAGACCATGCCGAATTGGAGAAGCAAGGCCGAGACAAGCTATCCGTCGGCGTCTCAAGTTCCTTATAGATCTGAAGATGTCCACGAGCTCAACGAATCGATGATGTTCAGGAGTTCCAAAAACCCTAGATCAACGCGGAAACGACCAACACGGCTCACCACGAAAATCGTGTTCCTAATCGTCTCATTGCGGCTGATTGCTCGGATTTTACCGATCATTTCTCTCGTTTTCAAGCATCCAAAGTTCCTTTTCTTAGCATGAATCTATGCAAGGTCGTCTCGTCCTCGCCGCATGACGGTGTCGTGGTCTTCAATTCCGGCAAGCTCTGGCACGAAGATCCTGCCACCGGTCCTTCTCTCCTTAAAAATGATTCATGTTGATTCGTTGGAAGCAACCAATGGTAGGTCATTGGAACAATTAATTGGGGATTTGTTATACTATTTTTGGAGATTGATTCAACTGATATTTGAGAGAGTTCATACACATGATACTCCTTGAACAAGATTCGGTGAGATTGACAACACAAAAAAGACCAATGGTAATTTGGAAATTTGAGAACTCGTTTTGAAAATTAGAGAAATAATTGAGGGCATTTTGGTCATTTAATGCTAGAACTAACGGAAAAGAAAACAATAAAATCTGAAATTCAGGGTAGTTGGAAAGTCAAAAGAAAATTTAGGTGTATTTGGATGATAAAATGGGTTATTTAGGTGTATATATGTGATAATATCCCTAATATTTTTGTTTCTTCCATGTTTGTTGTTGGTAGCTTGGCACTTGCTCAATTAATAATTGTCATCCTATTTTATGTCCATAGCTAACAGTAGGAGAAAATATCTCATCAAAGTCAATACATTTTCTTTGGTTGAAACCATTGATCTCCAATCTAGCATTGTATCGTGGACGTGAATTATTCTCTTCTTGCTTCACGCTGTACACCCACTTGTTCTTCAAAACTCTCTTGCCTTTTGACAATTTCACCCACTCAAAAGTATGGTTCTCATGCAATGACTTCATCTCGTCCTACATGGCTTCAACAAACTCATTCTTGTTCTCATCTTCAATGTCATCTTCATAACTTTCAGGCTCTCCCCCGTCAGTTAGCAACGCATACTCATCAACAGAATACCTTGAAGAAGGATGATGATCTCTAGAAGATCTCCTAAGTGGAACAATTGGTGGAATATCTGATACTGGCAACTGCTCATGGATTTCACTATCCATTTCAACCTCTGAAGGACTAGTAATATTACTTGTACCCTACTGGTCATCATGAACATCATCTTCAACTTGACTTGACAAAGTTGTAGGAGAAACTATATCAAACTCAATCAAGTCCTCACTATATGGAGGAAGGTTTTCAATATTCTCAATATCTTTAGTGTTCCAGTTCTCCATAAACACCACATCTCGGCCGCTTCTAATAAGTTTCTTATGCACAAGATCATAAAATATGTAACCAAACTTATATCCAAGCCGTAACCAATGAATGTGCACGGTCTTGTCTTCACATTCTTAGAATATGAACAAATGTCTTGCACCCAAAGACTCTCAAAGGATCATATGAGATACCCTTATCTGTCCAAACTTTATTTGGAACATCGAACTCATAAGGTACACTTGGTGTGAGATTCAACACATGTACTACCATACTCAAAGCTTCACCACAAAAAGATCTTAGTAGTCTTTCTTGTGAAAGCAAACATCTCACCCTTTCAACAAATATCCGGTTCATCCCTTTAGCCAACCCTTTCAGTTGAGCTGTCTTAGGAAGAAAGACTAAGTCTACAATTGTAGTTAGTGTGTTATGAAATTTAGGAACATTATCCCAATAAATTAGCTAAGCAATTTCCCATTTCCATGTATAACAATTTCTACTTGTATTTAAGCCATCCCAGCTGAAGAATAAGGTGTAGTTATTATCCAGATATTAGCTTAGTTTAAACTTAGGTGTAGCTTAGTATTGCAGGTTCACAATTTGATAGAAAAAACACCACATCCTTTAGTGTTCTAAGACTGATTTTGTGCTTCAACGAACCGTTATGAGGTCTCAATTGCATAGGCCACCATGCCAGATACACACTTAGGTGACGCATGTTTTTGAATCTGCATCGTGCGAAATCACCAATGCGACGCAAGATTATACGTCGCCCAAGCGTTCACTAAGGCAACGCAGTCAACGCACCTAGACGAGTATCAACAACTCTTCGTCGACCTAGCTACTTAGACGACACAGGTATACCCTATGTCATGGTAGTGGTAAAGGAACGTCGCTTTAGTGTCACTAGGACGACGGAGGGTGATCATCTTGGACGACGAACATGATAACCTTCGTCGTCTAAGCCACTTAGACTACGAAGGTTACCCATTGTGTCGCCTTGGTAGATAATGTTCCCTCGCCTAGGCATCGACAGATTTTGAACCGGTTAAGTTTGTGGGACCCATTCTACTTAGGCGAGACAGAATATTAAAACCTACGTCGCCTAAGTGAACAGATCCATAAACTCGAACCAGAGAGCAAGGGAGCTCATTTTCTACAAATTTTCAGAATTTGAGCTCCCAAAAACACCTCTCTAATCATCGTTTTTC
>JAYMSW010002312.1:0-14143 GCA_036897725.1 Erodium texanum | reverse complement strand
CGGGGGAGCCTCCCCGCCTTCCGCCACCCCGACCACTCCTCCGGCGACTCCGTCCCCGACTTCGGGAACTCCGGCGGATTGCGTTCCGGTGCCGGCATCGTCTCCTAGTTCCGGTGGACCTCCGGCGACCACCGGTTCTACTGCTCCATCATCTTCATCGGCGTATGCGGTTGTGGCTAGCTTCTTGCTTCCTGTCTTGTCTGTTGCTGCTATTACATTGTTTCTTTAGAAGAAAATAGATGTATTTTATTTCATTTTGCTCTTTTTTTCCCCATATTTGAGTTTATAGTAAATATGATAAATAAATTTGTGATTTGAGTTTTGTTTTGTGGTGTCTCTTTATTAAGGGCACATGATCAATAAAATCATTTTTGTTTGCTGTCATGATTACTTAGATTATTGTATTGTTATAATAATAAAATTATTATCTGTCAGGATCAGTTTAGTGAGTAGGAAATTCATCTTTTGGTCATCAAGGTTTGAATTTTAATAGGATAATTAATATTATTGTTTTCAAGTATATGTCTTGAATTGTTCCAAGTGTTTATTTTATGCTTTGTTTGGTTCAGTCTAAAAAAATTGTTATTTCTAACAAATCCTAAGTATGTAATATTATTACAAAATTATGGTTAATATATAATATATTTTTAGTGTATACACATGACATTAGTTTCTTAGAAAACGTTACATATATTATGAGAAAAATTGTTACAGGTTGTCTCATGTGTCTGCTTGATGTGTCATAGATTTAGTTGTTAAGTAATGATACTCTACACATTCAATGTCGGCCGTAAAAACAAGAATTATTATTCCTAATAAATTTGATGTCTATAATGTTACAACAAAATCGTAGTTGATATATAATATACTTTTACATATTATAAGAATGTTTCTCGGACTTGAATTATAACTATTTCACCTGAAACTAACTCCAAACATGCAAACAATTAATCTAACCAGAATCTTCTGTGATCCCTTTTCGAGATCAATTTGGGGCACTATTGAATATAAATATTATTAAACCCAAAGTCTTTTTACCTATAAAACATATGCAAGTATGCAAATATTATATTGCCACCATATATACCATACAGATTTTGGTGGAAAGAAGCTTCAAAAGCAGCAAACCAACACATAACTATATAGTATACATGTGATTATGCATGCTCATGCATGGTCAACATCTAATTATTCTAATTAATTATACAACATTTAATATGTTTTTTTCTTTACTAAAAGTAAAAGGATCGCACAACTTAGATTCCTCCAGCTCCTAAGCAACACCTTTTCACTTTCATGGAGAAGAAAAGGATCAAAAGATTGTGAAATGCAAAGTTGCCAACCAATTCTTACCCCCCAAAAGTGTTTTTGTATACTAAAAAAATTCAAAATATGCTTGGATTAAGAACAAACCAGATGTAATAGTGATCTTGTTTGATTTTAAAATTTATCTTTGTGAGATTGAACTCAAGTGATATTTAAAACATGAACTTATTAATTTTATTCATGTGCCAAAAGAATAAGAGATGAGCTATGTTGATTCTTGTGGTAGATTTAAATTTATTTATTTAAGTAACAATTGAACGGGATGACAAAAAATTTCATTTGAACCGGACAATGATATAACATGTCAGATCGGGTCGGGGTGAGCATGCTTTAGACACTGTAATATATTATTACCAAATTGTATATAATCTAGTGACATATTTCCTATTTTAAACATAGGTCTCATTCATTTTTGTGGTATTCGTGTTTTTTGTAAACTCATTTATTTTGTGATATATCAATTTAATTCTTCACATTATTTCTATTAAAATTGATGCGTTAAATGATGTCATCATGAAGACATTATAAATGATATATATTTTGGATATAGAATTAAACCATATCAATATTTTATATACTACATTTTTATATATAAAGCAAATAATATATAGCTTACTATATTTTTTTTAATGAAATGCACTAACTTTATTAGGTAGGTACCAAAATAGTAAAATAACATTGATATTTTCAGATGTTTTGTGGGCATTCTTGGTAAGTGGCACTAAAAGAAGACATGGATGGTTGACAAAAAAGCAAGGCCAAAGCAGCTTAGCTGAGAATGTACGACTCTCTCTGGGGCTGACCTCACAATGTAATAGAGATATCTGAATTATGATAATGTTGAGAACCTGGTTCCACTATTTTCGGGAATATGTTTCAGTCTAAAGATTGTTCCGAAATTAATTTATATATTTGTTACTTTAGGGTTCAACACTTGTGGTTGTGTCATTGCCTGTGATTTTCTATGAAATAATATTGGCTGGCTGTGAGTCTTCTTCCTCTTTCTTTCCATCTAGAATAAGTTTCAAGCACATGCATGTAGGGTTTGATATAATTTTTGAATATTTGACCAATAAAATGTTTTAAATATACATGCATAACAGGATTAAAATATTTAATACATTATATGAAGAAAAAAAACATATTCATGTGTTTAAATATAACAGAATTACAAAAATAATGATGTAATCTTATTAAGGTTTAACTCATCTTCATATTAGGTTATTAAGTAATTTTTTTTTTTGAAATATTGTATATATATAATTCAATAATCAAACACTATATTGATATTACAAACTTTAGAGACCAATACATTCTAGAGCATAACTCGCGTAATATCAAATAAAAAGACAGTAACATTTACACTAATATTAACAACCACAACTAACGTATCAAACGCGCAGTAAAATAACCCGATACATAATTATCTATAAAGATACTATTGTTGGGACCTGAACCCTAGTCTCATGGACTCAATAAATTTTAATCACAAGTATATAATTGTATTTTTGAATGTGATATGTGCACACGCATTATGCACTATTGATTTTTATATAAATTAACTTGTAATTATTCCATAAGTTTTTTACATTACATCTTCTGTTATGTTCTAATTCACATTTTATCACTATATCTATATTTTTCTAAGTTGTGATTGATTAAAATTCTAAAACTCTTCAAACAACAAAAGATAATGTGAACAGAAATGGAAAAAACAAACAATGGAACATAAAGTAAATAATCTGAGGAGTGTTGTGTTATATATGAATATATGTTGATTGTGTATGTTTAAATTTTTGAATTATTTAATTTAATATCCAATGGATATGAAACTAAAAGAGAGACTGTTCTGAAAATTTCATTGTCAAGTTAAATAGCACACTGATTTTCACCTGAAACTTCTGTACTTCGGAGCTGACATGAGTTGTCTTCATGACGTCATGTCCTATCTTACACTACTTCACATTATAGTACCGCTACAACTTTGAACTAAAAGACACGTGAAAAGAAAAAGGTGTCAACATTCACGAGCCATGACACAACGTAGATCTCGCAATAATGCAATCTAATCCTCTGCGGTACGGTCTACTCCGGCGCCATTCTCGAAGAGATCATCGCCGTTGATCTGATCAAGAACAAGCGCCAATCCCATGGCGAAGGCCCCATCGAATCCGGGCTTGACGCAGAGCGAGAACACGTCTTTGCCGAGCACCACATTGGTGGTGGGGTCCACTTTCCGCCTGATCTCCGCCGCCGGCTGCTTAGCCGCGTCGTAGATCGTGCACCATCGCTGCGCGAACGACCCTTCGATCTGGTACTCCTCGCCGCCTCCCCCGCCGTACATCTCCACCGTCATGCTCGTGCTCGACCGTCCGATCATCGATGATCTCTTCACGCTGAAGATCGGCTTATGGCCCTCCTGCCTCTCCCCTAGGAAGCCTTCCCAACGTTGATGCAAACTCGGCCTCTGTTAATAAAAATAAATAATCTCCAAATTAGCTCTAATCATTGTTTTGATCTGTAATCTGATCACTACCCATTATTTTATACCAAAAATGTAAGATACCCAATTAAGCTCTCTACATTCACGCCAAAAACTAACACTGATATATCAGCCCTAACCCTTCTAAGAACATAAAGTCTAAAGTAAAGTGTCAGACTTGTTATTTACATAAAAATATGGGTTTTGGAATTTGATTTAACCTAAAAACTCAAACAAATTATACGTTCATTAATGAATTAATTTTTCCATATTTACACTAACAGTCTATTATATATAGAACCAGATTTTTACACGTGAGTCATAATCGATCTATATATTTATATATAGACTAGAAGACAACACGATAGAAGTGACAAACGGTAAAACTAAATTAACTCTAATACATATTAAATCCCGACTCAACCTATAAACTCAACCAAATAGGCGAAATACACTAAGAATTTGTCACGTGTAGAATTAGACTTCTACTCACAAATAACACAACCGTGAATTTATATACGAACCGAAAGACCGGGTGTTAAAAGTGACAAAGTTTGTAAGTCAAACTAAATTAGCTCTAATACATACCAATTCCCGATCCAACCCATAAACTCAAATTGATAAGAGGAAACTTGAATACGAGAGTGTATCAAAGTTGGTTCTTATACCTTGCGGCGGACGGTGAGGAGGCAACGGCCGTGAGGGTCCATGAGGACGAGCTCGGCCTTGTCACGCATGTCGGAGCTGTACGAGTCGACTCGGAAGACGAGCCGGCCAGTGCAATCATAGACGGTGAAGCCGTCACCGGCGAAGAACATGGAGGTCTTGAGCACCGTCAGGTGGGTCTCTTTCCTGAACACGAACCCATCTTCCACAATAGCTCCTCTTCCTGATTTCATCTTCGTTATAAAAAAAAAATGGATCTTGACGTTGGCGAATTGGAAATGGGAGCTCTGGTTTGTGAGAAATGGAGAGTGAGAGGGATCATTTATAGTGTATGTGGAATAGTGGGAGAGAGAGAGAGAGCTGACTCGGGCCCAGACTCAGTATTAGCATGTGGATCACTTGGAATTGACCTTAAAATATGCTAAAATAATACGTATGGGCCCGGAGGAATATGGAGACCGTTTTGGTCTGGTTGGGCTTTTTTGACAACCTTGTCCCAATGGTTCTTTGTACCTAGATTTAGTTACTAACATGCGGATCATCAACTGCTCAAATATTTGCTGATCAATTTTGACATGCCAAAATCAGATGGGATAGTATTGGAGTTTCTCATAAAGAAACAATGATGTTGCATTTATTTTTTTAATGTAAATATTAGATATTATATATCAGTCATGACTGATGTCATAAAGTAAGATAGTAATATTGTTCATTCATACCATCAATATTGAAGGAACAAAAGTTATAATTGGGTTAGAAGGCATACCAAACTTATATAAGATAACCCTAGACAAATAATTACAAATAACACAAACATCTGTAAACAATAACAATTATTATCCCACTAAGATTTAATCCCCAATAACCAAGAGAATAAGACTATATAAAATTACCATAACATTAACATGATCAAATGATTCGGCACAAAATCTATTAAATTTGTCGTTTAGGTTATTATTATTATTATGTGGGTGTAAAACTGGAAAATTAGAAAACTTAACAGAATATTCTTCTTTTTTTTCATTCAAAAAATCCAACATTACCACTGAACCTATGTCTACTCATGGGAACGGTAACAATTTTTTAAAAATATTGTTACTTGTTAAAACTTTCCAAACGACAGATATAAATGGTAGTTTCCCCTGATATAAAACCACATAAGATGCAACCTTAGATGTCAAAATCTTTTGTTTCAGAGTCCCACCACTACAATGGCAGGGGGCTTTGGTTTGCTACTAAAATACAGTCTTGTTCTTAATAATGGGTCTCTCGAACTTCATTTCTGGCTTCTCTCATATGAAGATCAAACTTTGATATAATCATAGACATAAGTGGATAATTAGAAACAAAGATAAGGTAAAAGTTAAAGAGGAAAAGAAAAGGCAAGCATGGTTCGAAATAAAAGTATCAAAATATACAAAGTAAACAAAGTATAGTGTTCCTTTGTACTTTCCTTTTGCTTGTAATAATTGTTTCTTGTCCGAGTGCACTCCTGGTATCATTGTTTTGGGTTGTTCTAATCAAACACATTTCACTCTCAGTTTTGATTTTTGGGCTTCTCTGATTTATTGAGCATCAAATATCAAACACCTCGGATATAATTAGGTAATTAACTCTTCAATTTCTTGTGTTATATTGTGCATTATCAAGGTTGTAAGGATTTATTGTCTTATGTAAATACCCAATTTGTTATATACTTTTTGTGTATATGATCTAAGTTGATACCAAATTGCTTGAATACTATAAGTGATGTTCTTCGTTTTTGTGGTTGATTACTACTCATAGCTCTATGGAGTGTTTGGGCCAAGTGTTGAGCCTTGTACCTTGCTTATGGGAATGCTCAGCCAAGCATGCTGCATACATTGGAGACCTCGAAGACAACCTCACATCTCTGAGGTCGTCATTGCTTAAACTGAAGAACCTGAGCGAAGATGTGAGGAACAGAGTTAAGGAAGCAGAGGAACAACGTATGAAGCGAAGAAACCAAGTAAATGGCTGGTTGGAAAGTGTTGAGGCTATGGAGAAAGAAGTGAACATGATCTTGCACAAGGGAAGTGAAGAACTTGGGAAGAGATGTGTAGGAAGTTGTTGCCCCAAGAACTGCAGGTCCAGCTACAAGCTCGGGAAGGAAGTCGCGAAGATGATTCCTCGAGTCACGAGGCTCATAGAGGAAGGACAATTGGGTATCGTTTCTGATCAGTTGCCGCCCCCTCCGGTGGACGAGCTGCCTATGGAGAATGCTGTGGTGGGATTCGAAGCAAAGTTCGAAGAGGTATGGCAATCTGTTCAAAACAAAGATTGTTCAATTATTGGGTTGGTCGGGATTGGGGGAGCGGGCAAGACTACCCTCTTGAAGCAACTCAACAACGAGTTATCAATAAGAAGCCAAGGATTTGATTTGGTCATATGGATTGTGGTCTCAAAACCAGCAAGCATCGGAAGAATCCAAGAGACCATCCTAAACAAATTAACATTGCGGAACAGTTATGGAGTAATAAAAGTGAGGGTGAAAGAGCTATTCTAATATACAACAATCTCAGGATAAGAAGTTTGTGGTGTTGCTAGACGATGTATGGGAGAGACTTGAACTCTCGGAGGTAGGGATTCCTCAACCCACCAGGGTCAACATGTCCAAAGTCGTTCTTACTACTTGGTCGCGAGAAGTTTGTCGGTCCATGGATGTGCACAAGTTCATTGAAGTGGGTTGTCTGCCGCCAGATCAAGCCTTTAGTTTGTTCTGCTCCAAGGTGGGAGAAGACGTGCTAAAATCTCTTCCAAAGATACAAGACTTGGTTAAAGATGTCGTTAGGGAGTGTCAGGGTCTTCCCTTGGCTCTCATTACTATCGGTCGGGCCATGAAAGGTAAAACCGATGCACAACAATGGAAAGATGCAAAAAGAGCGTCGGAGAAATACCCGTCCACCTTTCCAGGTATGGAAGATCATGTGTTCTCTAAATTGGTATTCAGCTACGACAGTCTACCAACTCCAACACTCAAGAAATGTTTTGAATACTGCTCCTTATACTCGGAGGATCATATTATTTTCATAGAGGAGATCATCAAACTTTGGATCGCTGAAGGACTAATAGATGAATATGATACCATGTATGACGTGTTCGTCCAGGGACGACAAATTGCTGAAAGTTTAATGCAAGTGAGCTTGCTAGAGACCGGACAAGAAAGCTGGATGACGGCGGAACAAGCAAAAGGGACAATGAAGATGCATGACGTGATCAGGGACATGGCCTTATGGATCATGTGCGACCGCGGAGAGAAGCCGAACAAGTATTGGGTAGATGTTGCAAATATGAATCAACATGGCATTTCATATGCACCTAATATGAAGGCAAAATGGAGAACCGATGCGGGAAAGGTATCGCTATGGGGACACGGTACTACTAAAGAAGCTTTGAACGCATTGTCGTTGTGTTCCAAGCTCGTCACCTTAATAATTCGATATACTTCTTTCACAAGCCTCCCCGATGAAGTCTTTCGCTCTATAAAGGTCTTGAAAGTTCTGGACTTATCGTATAATCGTGAACTGAAGGGGTTGCCAGAAGAGATCGGTAATTTGATTGATTTGGAATATCTTAACACGATAGAGACGAGTATAAATAAGTTACTGTTAGAGGTTAAGCAACTACACAAATTGAGATTTCTGATACTTGCTGAGCGCACGATTATTCGAAGAGGAGTCTTGTCAGGTCTCTCATCCTTGCAAAGTTTTGAACAAAATCCGACTTTGAATTACTCTAGTTTAACAGACGAGCACAGGTCAACGGAAAGAGAGATGTTAAAAGAGTTGGAGGGGTTGAAACATGTCACATATTTTCCTCTTGTATTGACTTCCACGGGTGGGGTCCAGTTGTTATTGGACTCTCCGAAGCTACAACGTTGTACAACCATGCTCACCTTAAACATGAAGGAATCTTTGGAAGATGTGCTTGATTTGGGTACAACAACATACTAGGCATCTCGAGAAGCTAGGAATGCATAACTGTGACACGTCGGTGATAAAATTGGGGAGGTCTTACTTGGGAAATAATCTCCGCCACGTAACACTTAGCAGATGTGACAAGGTACGAGATTTGAACTCACTCGCTTATGTTCCAAACCTATGTACTCTTTACGTTGGTGTGTGCGAGTCGATCGAAGAATTGGTTGGAGAAGACGTTGAAATGATAGGTGTGTCACTGTTCTCTTGTCTCACATCTCTTACATTATGGTATTTACCGAAGTTAAGGAGGATATGTCCGCAAAGTGCACTGCCCTTTCCTTGTCTGAAGTTTATGAGAGTATGGGAATGCATGAAACTGGTGAAGCTCCCGTTCGACTCCAACACTGCACATATAGTTTCTCGAGAACTCAAGATGGAAGGAAGCCAACAATGGTGGGATGGATTGGAATGGGATAGCGAAGCTTGCGAAGCAACCAAGGTTGCGTTCACTCCCACGTTGTTCTCTATGTAACTATGATGGTTCAAGATTGTATGGGGTGTGTACTATGCTTTGAGGTTGTCTTCATGGATTATTGTTGTATGTTAATGTCACTAAAATTACACTTGAAAGATTATCTCACTCTCGATTCGTTGTAGTCGGTTTTTTTTTAAAACTCCAACGTAATAAATGTGCATTTAAATCAGACGCAACTAACACTTTATTATGTCCACTAGGATTCAAATCCGGGTGGTTAAGAGAGAAAACAACTCCCTTAACCACTAGGCTAGCCTTGATGGGTCGTTGTAATCAACTTTAGATAATTGCAAGCCAGACAAAATAAATGAATATAACTTACATATCACACAATACCATAAATATGTACTCAAGTCAAACAAATAATGCTTTACTATCCTTACCTGAATTCAAATTCTAATGATCAAGAGAGAAATGCATTTCGTAACTGCTGGGCTAATCTTGATAAACGAAATTAATCAACTTAAATAGTAAGACTGAGCCTCCACCTATTAGTCTGTGTTTATAGGTAAATCAGACATTAACATGGTATGATAGCTAACCTGGTTTGACTCGCGACTCATTTGTCACATCTACCGTGTAGTCCTCGATCCATATGCATGTCCATTCTAACGCTCAATATCAGCTTGAATAATAAGGTCTGGTTTTGTACGCCTAACATCTATCGCCGACCTTCACGCATCATATCGAGTTTTCAAATAGGTCGGACATTAACAGTTTACATTTTGTTGAGATAACTTGCTTCACTTTTATTTTAGACATTTCATATTAATCACAATATCAACTTAAGTAATAATATTAAGCCGGCCTCCACTTTTTTGATCGAGTTTTTAGATAGACCGGTCCTTTACACTTTCCATTGTGTTGAGATGATATGCTTCACTTTTCTTCGGACAAGATAAAGAGAGAAGAAGAGACGCCAAGTCTGCTCCGATCCTTTGCCTCTATCTCCGGTCTTCTCCTCCAGTTCGAATCTATCTTTTCTTCACATCCCAACCCAGAAAAAGCCATAATTTGTATCTTTTTCAGAGGATCGAACTTCGATCTCTGAACTTTTCTGGGTACTGATACTTTGATTTATTTATTTTTCCCAAATCTAAGGAGGCGCCGGAGAACACACCATGGAGTTCGGCGATTGGAGGACAGAGGTGCAGCTTGATGCACGACAGAGGATGATCAACAAAATGTGAGTGCTCCTATGTTTTGTGTGTAATTTCTTGGTTTAATATCGATTTTGTTCTGTATATCAGCTGATTGATGGTAGTGAAATGGAATGAGGCTTTGAAATTTTGGGGGTTTTAACATTAGATATTAGAGTTTGAGCTGCTTGGGTCCAAAAGTGCTTAATGGGATTAGATTTGGAATCATCAAAAAAAATAAAAATAGCTTATTGCATATCCTTGAAATGAAGGTCTTGAAGGAGATTTATTGTCCTAATTAGGGCAAGGCCAACGAGGTGCCGACCGGTGCTATCTTGTCGACACCGGTGTTGACTAGTCGTTAGCACTATAGTTGGATGGTGCAGCACCGTCCTTCCGCGGAGAGGCGATGCTAACGGCATGCAGACCAATGAAAAGCCGGCATGTCAGTCTCTCTCTTTCACTTATATTCTCCGACGTGTCAGGGCCAACACCAATGCTACGGTGAACTTGCCCTTAGATGTTAAACTATCTTTTATGGAGAGATCTACAACTCTAGAATACGATGATTTCAATCATTGCTAGCCAAATGTGATCATATCTTATGGGATACATATTTTGTTTGTTAGGTTAAATTTTAACCTAATACAACTATCACTGGGATCCAACCTCTAACCTCGAGGAGGTTCGTTATGGTTCTAGTTTATGATGTGCACCTAGTTTTGACCGTGTTAAATTTCTAACTATATTGGACTTACCCATAGGAGTTTTGGGTTTATACCCTAATTTATACATGTAAACCATGGTTCAAAAACAACTTGCTAAAATTGTATCTTATGTTTGCTATTTCCAGCTCCAATGAGACTTTAATGAAGTTCCTAGAGTCGGAAACTTCTGCTGTTTTTTCTTTTGTATTAGAAAATGATTTGGTGTGTAGTTCTCTAAGCTGGTAAAACTAAGCTCGCCTTACATTTTTTTTTTTTTACTTTCTGTTTTTGTTGTTATCAAAATGTTCGTGCTGCTTGGTGAGTAACTTACGACCTGACACCAAATATGTGTAGATTGGTAACTTTGAATTGGCACTGTTACATTTCTGGACAGGACGAGCTACTTGAACTTCAGAAGACTGCTGTGAGGTTTGAGGAAATGATATATCATGCTGCCACTAGCGTGGTAATTATACTTGGATATACCAAACACGAGGATAAGAAATATAACATCTTTTTATCGAGGATTTTGAATCTAAACATGATTTTTTTTTTCTTTCAGTCAGATTATGTGCGGAAAATATCTCTAAAGATGCTTACAATGGAGACTAAATCCATGAACCTCAGCAACCCCGATGCCAACAGTCTAGCAGAACTAGGTAAATAATATGAACTGGCAATGTGCTTTGTGCAACATAGTTTGTAAATCCTTTTTCTGTTTTCGTTCCTCCTCATAACGACCATTCTAGAGAAACATCGATCTAAACTGTCCATTCTCTTGAATGTTTCGTTTCATTCCATTTCTAGTGCTTTGGATGTCATCTAAGTGGATCTGCATCTGCATTTCATTGATTGGTATTTATTTGACTTCTCTTTTGAGAAAGGGTTTATCGTTATTAGTAATCAAGAGAGACTGAGAAGGATATTACATCAACAAATTGATTGTGGTATTGTTTAGGTGCATTTACTAATGTGTTGAGAGTTGTTTTGATTCTTGATTTTTTATGTGTTTTATTTAGAAACTAGTTTTTCAGAGACGGGTGATCATCGTCAAACAATTGAATCTGATCAGAACGACAGACAGTGATAATGATAAGGTATGTGACTATAATGGCTATATCTATCCCATTAATTATTACACTTTTCTTTTTATTTGAACATTCATTATTTCTATTTCAGGAAAGCGTTTGAAGACGACGATTCTCTAATATGTCAAAACCGTTAATATTTTGTTATATATTATGTTGGTCGATTTACATTTCCAAGTTTTATTTCATTATTGTGTTTTCTTATATTAAGATGCCTCGAGAAAAAAATGTTTGTGATATAAATTTTTCGTATTTAACTTTGATATGATTTTCATACTATTCAAGAAAATATTACACACATTTTTTACTTAAATATGTTTAACACCTCAAAACTTGTTTAGACTAATTAATTGGGACAATGAGTAGCCAAAATCGGATTGTGCAATTTATTTGGGACTGCCAAACGGTAACATTTCCCAATATGAATTTGAACAGAAGTGCGCACCTCCATTGCTAATCACAAGTAACTAAAAGTCAAAGCTTTGAAGACTCTTCTGAGCTCCTAAATTATAGGTCTATGCTTTGACAAGTTTGGTCACATCAAAAGCTTCCCCTCAAGCTTTTTGATTGATATATCAATGCACAATTTGACTCCTCTCTCTTATTTGCCCTCAAATGTAGTGAACATATTTTTCATTTTAGAGATAAGGTACATAGTTAATGTTGGAAAAAATGTTTGTTATTCATTTTCATTAATTAGGTTGAAATAATAATCATCGTATTTAATATTAAATGAATTTTATTTGAATATTGTTTAATAATTATATTAGATCAGATAAAATAGTAGATGTATATATATAATATAACCCAATACAAATAATATTGTTACTATTTCAATCAAAATTTGATGTTAAAGATGAATAAGTCTATTGACTAATTGACTAGTTCAAATAGGACAATTAAATGAGTCTTAATAAACAAAACTCATTCATGTAATTGGACAAATAAATAACCTGATTAATACATAATGAAATATCTCGAATTCAACTTATTGAATCATATTAAAACAATGTTTCAAGATATTTGATTAGAATTGAACTAGATGACTACAATAATTGCTACAATTATCTTTTCCCTAGAGATATCCAATAGTAGTTCTAGTTCTTGCATTAAATCAATTACCCATAAAAGCAAAAGCAATAGAAAAGCTACCAAAACTTTGAAAGCAAAAATTACAGAAACTTGTAAGCAACATTAATGACTATCTCTCTCCATTGACCATAGAAAACAATAGAGGCCAAAACATACATAATGGCATATATTATTATCATCACTCATCACCCTCTCTCTATCTTAACTCTCTTAAGTCCCCAAAACCAAACCTTCATCACACAACACTACATACATCACTTAGGACATGGGTTTTAGGACAAAACCAAGAAACTTGACCAACAAGAAAACATAGCATTAGTGAGTGTGGGACCCACCAACCCCACCAAAAACCCCCCCAAAACGGTCATATCTATAACTCAGCCCTGAGCCTCTCTAGTGTTGCTGCTGCTGCTGCATCAATGGGTACCTGACTCCGGCCGCCAATACTCTCTGCTGCTCTATCTGCACACAAACAGTAACACACATATCACAAATCACTCATTTACGGATCACTGTGTTGACCCAGAAAAAGAAGAAGAAGATAAAAGTCCAAAATTGACCCATTACCTGAAACAGTTCATGCAATTTGTTCTTCAGGTAACAGTACTCATGCTCCAGCAGCTCCAGAGCTCTCAAACATCTATAACACACAGACCCAGGAACATCAAAAAAGATCAGAACAGCTCTTTAGCATCAAACCCAGATCAGAAAACACAAAAAGACTCCAACTTTTCAATACCCAGAAGCCAAAATTTCGAAAAATTTAACAAAGATCACAAATTAGACAGACCCAGAAGCCAAAAACACTTTAGGAAGAGACCCAGATGAAAAAGGTTCGAACTTTGTCAAGAAAAATGTGAAAGAAGGCTGACCCAGATCGGTTGTTCTGTTCTGAAGCGGCTCTGAAGGCGACGCAGACGTTACGGACCCGTTTGGCTCCGATGCTCGAGCTGCTCCCCATGAACTGGTTCAGGTGGATCCCCATTTTCTTGTAGTCCGAGAACTCTCTGTCCATCCTGTTTCAATTTCAAATTTAGTCTCGATTTTCGATTCATTTCGAAGAGAGGAAAGAGAATGAGAGGATCGATTTATTACAGCAAGAGCCTGAGGTTCGTGAGCAGCTTCTCGGACTCGTGGAAGTATATGTTCACAACCTCGGAGACGAAATTG
>JAYMSW010002311.1:0-14145 GCA_036897725.1 Erodium texanum | reverse complement strand
CTTGAAGACCGGCTGGAACCCGGGGAAGAAGACGATGAGACCCACAACGGCGATGAAGATCAGGAAGATTGTAGCCACCGCGCACGACGCCAGATTCGTCCTCCCCGATTGCGACCTGTTTGGCTTGCCCATTTCTCTGCTTCGGATACTTTTTTTTTTCCCGGAAAATAAATTGGAGGGCGTGTTTGGATGCAGAAATGGGGTTTTATCATGGAAAGGAGAGGATTGGGGTCTGTTTGGGTACAGAAATAAAGTGAAGTGTGTTCGAAGTATGGAAAAAGTGACTTACCACTGGTAAAAGTAAGTTTACCAAATACAACTTTTCTTTTCGTGATACTGCAAGCTAATGGGGAAAGTTCGACATGTCGTTTTGAACTATCGGAATCGTCGACTTCCGGACAATTAAAGTATTATTTGAGTTTATTTTATTGGTAGTTATTTATTTTGAATTATAAGTAAGCTGTGTTCATTTATTATTAACAGTAATAATTGTTATTTTCCAAACTTAAACCTTCTAATGACTAATATTGCTATAGTATTTGTGATGTTTCTATTTTATCTCGTAGGGTTAATATTTCAATATTTATATCTTCATATACATATATATATATAGAGATTTTTCGGTGTAAATTAAGTTTTAAAGTGCAAACCTGCAAACCATTTAAAATAAAGTAAAAAAAATCAAATTCCCGCTTCATTTAAACTCTGATTCACGTTGTTTTAGCGCCAATAATTTTAGGGTCAAGGGTTTAAGGATTAGGAATTAGAGTTTATGGGTTCAAGAATTAGGGTTTAGGGTGTAAGTTGTATGATGTCTACGTTTAAGGTTTAGGGTTAGGGTTTAAAATATATGCTAGGTCTTGTTTTGTAGAGCTGGAGAAAATAAAAATATTGGCGCTAGAACAAAGTGAATCGGGGTTAAAACGAAGCGGAGATGAATAAAAGAGTAAACATGGAGAAAATGAAGCAATAACACTAAATCACGACATGTGGCATTTTTAGTTTATTTGGAGTGGTTCGTAGATTTGTATATTAAGAGTGGTTTGCATCGGAAACTCTCTTACATATATGGCAAATATTCAAAAATAAAATGAATAAAATCTATACATATCCGTACAAGTTCTGGACTAGGGCCCAAATTCAAAAGGCCCAACTCGGTTCAAACTATTAGAACGCTACTCGGTAGAAATCACGTTTTAAGACTCGGAAAATGTTTAATTTTTCCACCTGGAAATTGTAATTCCAAGCCCGGTTGCGAATTTACCCCCTTTCTTCTTCTTCGTCTTCTCAGGCCCAAAGCGTCACTGGTTGAAGATTAACACAGAGGAATGGGGGCTTTTCGGACTTGATTGCAGGTGATTCCGAGTTCTGGTGCGATCTTCGTTTCTATTTTGAAGTTTTATCTGTTCTTGTCTTGTTTTAGAATGTTGTTTGTATAATTTCATGTACTTGATTTTCATCTTCGTTTGATGAATTTAAAAATTGGAATCTGATTCTCAATTTCAGAGCTGAAAACGTAATTGAACTCTGTTTAAATGATGAAATTTTATGTTTTATTGTTGATTTTTGTTCATATGCAGATTCTGATCAGGACAGTGAGTTCATTGAACGGGGGCGATGGATGTGGATTTGGTTACGAGTGGCGTATCAGAAGAAGACAGTTTTGCATTCTTTGATAATAATGTAAGTATCAGCAGTTGTTTTGTTTTCATGTGATACAATCACACTTTGATTATAGTTTTGTGTGTGACAGAAATCAACATTTTCTAGGAATTTTCTCTAATTTTGACCAAGTAAACTTAGTTCGATCCATTGATTTATTATAATGCTTGATTAAATCTCTAAAAGAAAAAAATGGCAAGCGCTTAAGAACATGAACTGGTTTTGTTTTACTCGGTCATTTCATTACCCAAATACTTCTTTTCAAAACTGAAGTACTTAATTCGAGACACGCTTACGAAAGGAAGCCATTTTCCTTGGAACTGTTGTGATATAAATGGAGTTTAAAGTGTGTCATTATCAGAATTATGGTTAACAAAGCAACAAAGAGAAGGTGATAGCTAACCAGATATTCAGTTGCGCAAGGATTGATAATTTCAGGTTAATGGTTTTCAGTTGATGGTATTGGTCTCTAATCATATTTACTTATCCTTCTGACTTAAGGTGGACGATGGTTCGACTTTTGATGGTGAAAGGTGTGGGATATGCATGGATACAGTAATTGACCGAGGAGTGCTTGATTGCTGCCAACACTGGTGTGTACTTTTCATTTGTTAACATATTCTTGAGGCTGTAAATGCTATATTTTTGTAGGTTTTTATGGATTTAATAAGCTTGGGTTGATATCACACTTTTGCATTAATTTCAGGTTCTGTTTTGTATGCATTGACAACTGGGCTACCATCACGAACCTTTGCCCCCTTTGCCAGAATGAGTTTCAGTTAATCACATGTGTTCCGGTGAGGGATACTTAATCGTCGACGCACTGTTTTGTTTATTCTATTACCGCCAGTTGCTATTGTATGTACCCTTGATTTTTATTTTACCTCAATTCTGAAGTCCTTTGGAGATCCTAATTTATTTATTCATATGCTGAGAGCTTAATTTATGATACTAGCTATATGGTGAAGTGATTTTTAAAAATGTGAACTTTACTTTGATATTGTCTAGGTATATGATACTATTGGAAGCAACAAAGTTGACGAGGACTCTATACCCAGGTGCCTATCCAGTTACCTAATCATCCTCCACCATATTTTGTATGCTTAAAGCATATGTGTCATTGCATAATGTTACAGCACTCTTTTATTGGTAGCAACCCCAATTTCATCTGATTTGTTCAACTGCACCATGATTTTTGTTATGCTTGCAGTATTAACTATAATAATGACCTCAAAAAAAAAAAACTATAATAATGACTAATTAACTTTAATCAAATTGTGGCCTCTAATTCCTATTAAGTTCTTTCTAGAAGAGCAATAAAAATTATAACATACATAGAATCATAACTTGACTAAGAATCATGAGTTCGAGTGCAATGAAGACTTAGGGAACATCCTATTATATTTGCATATTGTATGATATTGACATCAATTCTGTTTTTATATATGCAGAGATGATGATTGGTGTATTGAAGGAAAGACTAACACACTCTCCTTTCCATCATACTATATTGATGAAAACGTAATCATTCTCCTTATATGAATCTTATAAGATTTTAGGTTAAATTACTAAATATATTTTAGGTTCACGAAATTAGTTTTGTAATCTGTTTTTTCATTTCCCTTACAGTTTACAACAATCTAATACTTGTCCTCTTTTACACCCTACCATTTTGCAGGCAGTTATCTGCTTGGATGGAGATGGATGCAAAATTCGAAATGGACAAGCTTCTACCCAGGAGGATTCCAATCTTGATACATCAATTGCCTGTGATTCTTGTGATATATGGTAACAAAGAATTTCTTAGTCTAACTCTATGAGGTTTTTAGTTTTGGGTTGAGGGGCAAGTTAAAGATTTCCATGCTTAACTGAAGCTGATTGGTTTGCTATCTTATAAAGCACATTTCTATGAAATAATTGTGAGATTTGTTTATTTCTCAGAGAGCTCATTTTATTGATAGAAGGGCAAAAATTGTTTACGAGGAAATACCAAAACCAAAATTTCCTTTTCTATAATACCAATTTTCACTGAGAGTTTTATGATGTTGAATATTTAAAAACTAGGTTTTCTCTCACCTAAATATGCTAATGGGATGGTATTGATGCATAAAAAGTTATTTCCTAATTGATTCTTGACTGATGTAGGTATCATGCTTTTTGTGTGGGGTTTGATACTGAATCTACATCGGAGAGTACATGGTTATGCCCAAGGTAAAGACAGCTCATCTAATTATGCTGGTTAAAGACCTCTTGAAGCTAGGATACCATGATGTAGTTTTCACGCTTTTAACTCAGTATCCCGGGTAAAGGAGTGAGATACATGTTAGTTACAATATGGGGAAAGGAATACTTTCTTTCCTGGAATTATTGATTTCTTCTTCTTCTTTTTAATGTACTTATACTTGTATTTTTCTAAAATTCTATGTAGATGCGTAGATGATAATTTGCCACAAAAATCAGATATTGCAAATGCCGACAATGAATGTCCGTTTCAGGCTACTTTATCCGGAAAGGTTTCTGTATCTGTTGCTGATGATGGAGAGACAGCTATGGTTGTCTCTCTGGTTGGAGGAAAGCAATTCACCAAAGAATCAAGTGAGAACTTCCATCCAAACATCGAAGTTGACAAACACCTCACAACTGAAACATTTATGTCAAGTTCTGTTGTCAATAATTCCGAAGCAGAAATGCCACCGAAGGACGGCACCGGCTTTGAACCTACCTTGGAGACAGGGAAACTACATCTGTCCATATCTTGTGATAGCACCAAGAACTTGTTTAATGACCCCTGCATAAAAAAGGAGCCATGTGAAAGCGAATCCAGTATGGGTCTTCATCTTGGTTTATCTGTGGGCTCTTTTCTATCTGGTGATTCAGATATATTTTTCCATCTATATTTAATATACTTGGCATAATTGACTTCTAACGTTATATCATATGTTTCTAGTTGACAACTTAGATGGTGAAACTGAAAACCAAGCTGCTGGAGATATGCAGCAGCAACTAAATCCTCCAGAGGACAAAGGTGTGTGATTGTTTTTAGGCATTTGTCCCCTTTCCATTGGCCATTCTTAGGCTAGAGAAATTCTTTCATATATTGTTCTTTAGGATGACTTTGGAAGGTAGTATACACTTATTTGTGGAGTAATCCCACAACAGTTAGAGGTGTGCTTCCGTACTAGCTCATAAAATAACATGATTGTCTCTCCTCATTTCAGATGATGAGATTGTTCTTGATCTGAGCAAGTGTGCTGCCAGTTTCATTGGCTCAAAGAGAAAGCAGGCAGATTGCAGGTGAATTTCAATAATAACTATTAACCCAAAATTCTGTTCAGAAGCTTTGCTTATATAATAATGAGCTGGTGAAATGGTGCATGACTCACAAACACTACTTGTTCACTGCATGGATTTATCAAGTGTATTTTTGTTTTTCTGTACCCTGCGTACATGTTGAATCACATTTCCCTTACATTGCACATTCTCTTAATTCAAGTTGATTAGTAAGTCATGTTCTTTGCTGCATGGGAAATCAAAATTGTGACCTGTTTTATGTTTCTGGCTTTCCTCTGGATTTTTTTTTGTATCTGACAGTGATGATGTTCATATAAGTACTGATAATGAAGGAACCATGGATAAGAGTCAAGATCATGTTCCTAGAAAGAAAATCCGAGGTGAGAAGAAGGGTCAAACAGTTCCTATTACAGACCAAACCCATGTAGTAGATTCAGATAATTCTCAAAAATGCCCTCATGATAGAGTAGCGACCAAAGATGACACAGTTGAGCATGGTTTAAAGAAGGAAGATGCATCTTCAGATATAATGAGTATAGTTCAAGGAACAACTCGTAAACTTTCAAAGGGCCTTGCCCACCAGAAAACTGCTGGTAAAGATGAAAGAGGAAATGCAGCTGGTTTGAGGGTAAAAAAGATAATGAAAAGAGCTACTGAGGATAAGGATTCACTTGTTGCAGTTCAACAACTTAGGAAGGAGATAAGAGATGCTGTTCGTAACAAATCCTCAAAAGATATTGGAGAAAATCTTTTTGATCCAGAGCTTCTTGCTGCTTTTAGGGCTGCTGTGGCAGCAAAAGCTGAAGAACCTGTGAAAAAGTTGACACCTATGGCAATGAAGTTGAAGAAATCGATATTGCAGAAGGGGAAAGTCCGTGAGAATTTAACAAAGAAAATTTATGCGAATTCTAATGGAAGACGAAAACGTGCATGGGACCGGGACTGTGAAGTTGAGTTTTGGAAGCATCGCTGCATGAGATATTCAAAGCCTGAAAAGATTGAAACTTTGAATTCAGTTCTGAACCTTCTTAGAAAGAGCAGTTCAGAGAGTACAGAAACAGAGAAGTCATCTGAGTGCCAGAGAACAAATCCCATTCTGTCTAGATTGTATTTAGCAGACACTTCTGTTTTTCCTCGAAAGAATGATATTGAGCCTCTCTCAGTGCTTAAAGGTGCTGGTTCTGAAGGAAATACAAAACCCATCTCAGAGGAGAAAGGTTCCAAGCCATCTCTTGGTAACCATACTGCTGAAATGTCAGAAACAAGTAATGTTTCATTGAAGGTTGGTGTTCCTTCTGCTGATGCTAGTAGTAGCAAAGTACATTCTTCTTTAGGTGGTCCTAAAGTTAAGGTACAGAAGGAAGCCAGTACCAAACCTGAAGATAAAAAGGTTGATAAAAGAAAATGGGCCATGGAGGTTCTTGCGAGAAAAAATGCTGTTGCAGGAAAAAATGGTTCACCAAAGGAACAGGAAGACAATGATAAACTTAAAGGGAGTTATCCTTTATTAGTAAGTATTATCATGGTTCTCTCATAACTGCGTCTTCTACTTGCCTTCAGTTTTGTTTGACATCATTGCTGATATTTAGTTCTTTCTTCTTTGTGGTTAGGCTCAACTTCCAGTAGACATGAGACCTGTACTGGCACAAAGTCGCCATAATAAAATTCCCATGTCAGTCAGGCAGGTGTGCATAACTTTCTCCTCCATTCTCAGTTATGCCATGTATTGGCACCATATTAAATGGATATAGATTATGAAGTAACTGTAGGATTACTATTATTAGGCCAAAAATGAAACCAGCCTTTGAATACTTAAATTGTGAAGGTCAAAGTTAGGTTTTGGCATATAAACTGTTTCAAAATACTTCAAACTTTGGAGGAAAATTTTGTTCCATTGTTCTTTTCTTGGTTTGAATTATAAATATCCCTACTTCATCCATTGCAAATGCTTCCATCAAAACATATTGTGGTTGCAATTGAATGTTGCCACACTGTCATTCATAGTTTGAGGCTTCTTTTTGCAAGCATTATGCCTCATGTGAAGTTTGAATATGAGCCTTGAATTCAATGTAGAAAATATCAGTTGTTTCGTCACCATTTGGGTTTGGGCATAATGTAATATAACGATTCTTCATTGGTATGGATTATGTGCATTACAGGCACAGCTTTACCGCCTGACAGAGTTCTTCTTGAAGAAAGCAAACCTACCAATCATCCGCAGAACTGCAGATACAGAGTTGGCAGTGGCAGATGCTATTAATATTGAGAAGGCTGTTGCTGATAGGTCAAGCAGCAAGCTCGTGTATGTCAATCTGTGTTCTCAGGAATTACGGCATCGATCAGATAATAGCAAGTCCATTAAGGTCACAGAATCAGACCCTTCAGCTGTGTCATCAGACCAAACCAATGAATCTGATCCACAGAAGTCCGATAGAGACTCAAAATCAGATCCTATCAATGGAGTAGACCAAGCTGTTGATGAACATTCAACTGATCCCATGGTTATAGAAGCATTGCAAGCTGCAGGGCTCTTGTCTGATTCTCCACCTAATAGCCCACTTCACCAAACTAATTTTGCTGACGAAGAAGAAGGGCCCGATAATGTGATTGAAATGGATTCACACCCTGAACTGGATATATACGGAGATTTTGAGTATAGCATAGACGACGAAGACTACATTGGAGCCAGTGCTATTGAAGTATCCAAACTACAACCAGTTGAAGTTGCTGCACCCAAATTAAAACTGATTTTCTCCACTCTTGACTCAGAAAAAGTAAATGAGACTTCAGATTCCAAGGATTGTGAGAAGGTAGAGACTCTGGACTCTTCTAACAAAGGCATCAAAAGCTCTAACACGGAGGATGGGACTGACAAGTCATGTGTTCCTCTAGAAACTACACTTACAGAAGAAGGTGAAGAGCTTTCTGTTGCAGAGTGTGAAGAACTATATGGTCCAGATAAAGAACCACTGATAACAAAGTTTCCTGAAACTATGAAGAATGTACTGCCCGCCATTGATCATAATCATAACCCTGCCGGAGAAAACTCCATGAACCATTCTCAAGAAGGTGGAAGTGTCCCGGGGAAGGAGAAGAAGTCTAACATCAGCATGAACAGCCAGTCCGGAGATGTCAATTCTGTAGCTAAGAAGGTACTTCTGACCCGCTTTCTTCTTCCATTGAAATAGGATTTGCATTCTTTTCCGTGAATGAACATTCTAGTTGACAACTTGTTCTAATCCATATACAGGTTGAGGCATACATCAAAGAGCATATCAGGCCACTCTGCAAGAGTGGTGTGATAACAGTGGAACAGTACAGGTGGGCTGTTTCGAAAACCACGGATAAGGTCATGAGACATCACTGCAAAGCAAAGAACGCCAGTTTCCTCATCAAGGAAGGCGAGAAGGTGAAGAAACTAGCAGAGCAATATGTCGAGGCAGCCCAACAGAATTGAACATCCATGAAGGAGGTCAATCTTTGACTTTTGTCAAACCTCCATTGTTGCTTCTCCATTTCTCCTTCCGCTAATTTCAATTTTTGTGTAAAATTGTAGAATCCCTTGGTACATCGTTCATACTGCATTGCACAGAGTTAGAAGCTAAAGATTTGTTTAGCACTGGTGAACTAGTGTAAGATCTGTAGTTGGAGATTGAATAGAATGTACTTGGTGACATCATGCCTTCAAATGCTACTGTCTGATCGTTTGGAAGTGACAAAAGAAATATTTTGTTCTTCAGTGAGTCTCTTAATCTCAATAGGGTTCGAATTATGAGCTAAGAGATCACACATTATTACGCTCGTAGAAATATTTTGTTTTGGTTGTGTTGATTATGTTGAGAGTAAATATTGAAACAAACAAGAATGAAATCAACATCAGTCAATGAGATATGATGACATAAATTACTCATTAAACGACGTCGTGGGTACTGAGTAATGTCCGGTTTAACTAACAGATGGAAACGACAGGTCGTTCATTGGTCTTTGTTGATAACGAACGACAGTTTGACCGTTTGTCTCTGTCTCCTTGGTCATTTTCAATTGTAGTTGCAGAAAGGCGAGCTGAGTGAGCTGGTGCTATGGATTGGCTCTCTCTACTTCAATCTCCAATTTCAATTCGTATGTGGAAGATGAAATTGTACTATCTCTCCCCAATTATCCATCAAGAGCCGTAATCTCCTACATTATGTTCTGCGATTTCCTCGCACTATGAGTACCTTCAACACCCACTCGCTTCATAGGGTTCAGCTTCCCAAACCCTACACCCATAGCAGAGCTTCAAGCTCCACCGTAATCCTAACCCGGAAGCACTCCGATCGTCGCTCTTCAGCCGAAATTTTCCTCGACGAGCACATTTATGCCGTCCAAAATCGTTACAGTTCAGTGAAAATCGCGTAGGAGACGTACTTCGCAGTCAACTGCTACTCCTGCTCCCGCTGGCGAGGACTTCGTGACCCGGGTTCTGAAGGACAACCCTAGCCAAGTCGAGACCAAGTTCCTGATTGGCGGGAAGTTTTACACATTGAAGGAGAAAGAGAAGTTGATTGCGAATAGGGACGTGGGTGCTCTTGAGTTTTTGTCAAAGAAGGTGGACTTTTCAAAGAAGAATTGGAGTGAGGGCTAGAGTGGGAGTGGGGTGAAGGGTCAAGCTATGTATCTGAAAGGTCTTTGGGGCAGAAGTGTCTGAGGAAGAGGTGTTTGATAAGAATGTAGAGGAGCTCCCCATGATTAGCTTTGATGATTTCAGGAAGGCTCTGAAGAAGGATAAGGTCAGGTTGGTAGCTTCCAAAGACCCTTTTGATGGTGATCTCTACAGGGATTTCATTGTGTGTATGAGAGAAATGTCAGGTGACAAGGACTTGCAGAGAACCAAATGGTAACTTAATACATGCCAAATCAAAGCCATGGTTCTGTGGTGTACTTTTTAGGGGGTTTCATTGATGTTACTGTGGCATCCATATTGCAGGGTAATGAGGCTGAAGCATTCTTGGAAGAGTATACTGGGCAGCTATATGAAATAGAAAGGCACACTAAGGTGATCTATGTAATCTCTTTCAGCTTGATCAGTTATTTATTACTAAAGTTGTTAGATGTTAAGTTATTTACTAATAAATTGAGGAAGAAAATAAAGAACTTGATATAATAGAGAATTGCATGAGAAAGGCTTGAGGACTTTTGGTGAAGTTGAAATGCTAATATTATGACACGAAACCTCATAATCTAAATAGAAAATGAGTATTGAAGTTAGATTGACATATCTTCCTTGCATTCTCACATTGATTTTCTACATTAGGAATTTCATTTTCACCTAGATACAGTTAGTTCATTATACCTTAGATTTAGAGTGAAGTTGCATATATATATTTTCACCGTTGAAGGGTTGGAAAACTTCTTCTCTATATATATTTCCTAACTTAACACTTCATAGTCTAAAAGTTTGAATCATGTGATGCAGTCTTGGGTAGCAAAATTACCAGATGATCCTAATCCAGTGGCATCTTCCATTGCAGAGCTTGGATGGTGACCGTCATTACAGGTGCTGGTGCTGCTATTGTTGGAAGATTCCTGGCTTCAGTGGTATTTGCTGTTACTGGTTTTGTATTTGCAACCACTTTTCATGTCGCATGGCCTATAACCAGAACTTTTCTTAAGACTCTTCTTGCTCTTACTTTTGGTATCATCGGGAATAAGAGATTTTTCTCTTATGTTTTCATTGAAGGAAGGATTTTCTCAACACTCTACAAAATGTCCGGATTGGGTGTTCTAACTGCGAGCACTGATGCACTAAAACCAAGAAATCAATTACATTCTGGACAACTGCCTGGCTATGCCTTGCCAACACAATCATAAGGTGAAACTGGCACATATAATTACTACACCTATATTCTACAATGAACCATGTGCACTGCAGGAACATATGTAGAGAAGCATGCATTGCATATTTTTTACTTCTTGTCAAATCCATCCAAATTCTACATTTTTCTATTTATAGCATGGATGAATTCAAAAATGGTATTTATTTGGAGAAGTTTTGTCTTGTTGAATCTTTTGATAGTAGCACTAGCACATCCATGTCTGGTTTATGTTCCTGAAATACCCCTGCATTGTCCTCGGACATATTTGGTTGTGAAACACTGAATAGCCACAATAATGCACGTACACACAGAACTGGCCGCATATCATTTGAAGAGAGAGACTGTTGAAACAAAAAACCATTTCAACGCCATGAAGAAAAAAAGGAGAGAGTTTTTTTCTCATTTTCTTTGCGTTCTATCGTCTTTTCTTTGATGAAACACCATTTCCAAATCCTCTCTGGACGGATGAAATATGAAGAAATCTCGTAGCGGCAGCAACAAATATCACATTGGCAACAATAAAAGCATTGTTGGCCAGAACAATAAGAGAATTGAAGAAAAATCCAAAGGAAGCAGCTTTTATGAGCTATCCTTGTCATTAATCTTCTCCTTTTGGTGCCTTCTCTTCTTGTTCTACCTGGAACTCGGCCTTGGCCATGGTAATGGAGGTACACTCTCTCTTCATCATTTCGGGTATTTGCTTTGTGCTGTCTTGTGGAAAATCGTTTCATTTTATTTTCATTATCAAGCCCTTTTTTTTCCTTAACAATAGCCTGATTTTGTTCTTATGTCCATAGTCTGCATCGTGGAATTTCCTTTCTGATTGATGTTTTACTTTGAATCCTTTTGAATTGCAATATTGTAAGCAAGTTTTGTTGTTTCTTTTCTTCTGCAGATCCATAATTCAAAAGAAAAAAAGATTTGATTTTGGATATCATTGTGATCCTTCAATGAATTTCTAATGGAAAATACATATATGTACAAATTTCAGGACATTCAGTTTCTGGAAAGGAGAGCACACCCTTGAACAACGCTGACAATGATGGGCTCTGCAATAACGCCACCTTCCCCGTTGCCACCGATAGAAGTGACAACCATACAAATAAAATGGTCATAGGTTTCAATATGTCAAGAAGCAGTGAGAACTCCACAGTTCAACATGGCTCAGAAAACTCCCAATGCTCACTTCCAGAAACAAATGGATTGGAGGAACTGTTGGCTGCTTTAGGCTACACCGGTGCTTTAGTATGCGAAGTATCGCCTCAAAAGGGACAAAGAGAAAATCAATCCAATGAAACGACGAATGGAAGAAGCTCAACATATCTTAAGTTGGAAGAGTTTGAGAACATAACGAAGCAAGAAGAAGCCATGCCCAGTAAGCTTGAAAACATCACCCACCGGCTAGAACCTGATGGAGCTGAATACAACTATGCATCAGCTTCAAAGGGTGCTAAGGTGGTGGCTCATAACAAAGAAGCAAAAGGAGCAAGCAATGTATTGGGGAAGGATCATGATAAGTACTTGAGAAACCCATGTTATGTGGGAGAAAAATTTGTTGTAATCGAGCTTGCAGAAGAAACTTTAGTTGATGCAGTCAAAATCGCAAACTTCGAGCATTACTCATCTAATTTCAAGGAGTTTGAGTTGTATGGAAGCTTGAGTTACCCAACCGATACATGGTTCCCATTAGGAAGCTTTGTTGCTTCAAATGTCAGACATACTCAAAGCTTCAATCTTTCTGAGCCAAAGTGGGTGAGGTATCTGAAGCTGAACTTGGTAAGCCATTACGGGTCAGAATTTTACTGCACATTGAGTCTTGTCAAAGTGTATGGTATTGATGCAATCGAGCGAATGCTTGAAGATCTCATTGTGACTTCTGAAGAGTCTGCTCCTAATAAACTGACAAAGCCTAATTCAACCACGGCCCCTCTATCAGAAAAGGGTAAAAACAGGGTTGAGACTGATGGTGTGAAGCTAGACAGTGTTGATGATGCTGAGAAGCTCAATGTAGATATGGCAAAAGTCCCCCTTGAGGTTCCTGATCCCGTAATGGAATTGAGACAACAGCAACAAACTGGTAGAATACCTGGCGACACAGTTCTGAAGATCTTGATGCAGAAAGTGAGGTTGCTTGAGATACATTTATCTGTATTGGAAGAGTACATAAAAGAAATGAAGAGAAGAGAAGATGTTTTGCCTGAACTCAATAAGGAGGTATCGAAAATTTCTCTGCTTTTGGAGTTAAGCAGAATGGAAATGAAGGATCTTCTTGAGTGGAAGGAGATTACGGTACTGGGTTTTCCAAATCAAATATATCAACAACAAAAAAAGTTTAAAAATATCAAATTAACCTTCATCATCTTCATTTTCAGGAAAAAGGGTTCCGAGGCCTTCAGTCATGGAAAGCTATTGTATCTTCTGAGATTAATGAATTAGTTAGAGAAAATAGTCTGCTGAGGTTTGCAATATACCCAAATGGCTAAAATTGCTTCTGTATATCAGTTTGGGGAAATCGTAAAAAAGTGCCCTTAAGTTTCGAGCTCCAGCAAATTGGCATCCTCAAGTATCAAAAGGTGCAAATCGGTGCCCTCAAGTTACAGAACGGAGCACCGTTTGCGACAGAGTGAATTTGGCAAGGAAAAGATGAAATACAGACGCTGAAAGCTACATACTCCGTGTTTTCTCAAATTGACGCGTAGGGTATTTCATAACGGTGCTCCGTTTCGAACTTGAGGGTGCCGATTTGCTCAATTTAAGGGCACTTTTTTGCAATTTTCTCAGTTCATTTTACTGAGTTTCTCTATCGATACCTAAAGTGTTCTATCATTTTCTGGTTACAGATTAGATGTTGAGAAGATTTCAAGAGATCAAGCAAGCATGGAGAACAAAGAGGTGGCAGTGCTAGGAGTGAGCCTCTTCTTCATGGGATTTGCAGTTCTTAAGTTACTTGTGGCGCAAGTTATGTCACTATTTGGTTCCTCGGAGTGTAATAGTATGTGTGAGACAGGTAGAGGTTGGCTTTTGGTACTTGTTAGCAGCAGTATGACAATATTCATTACCTTAATCCATAATTAAATCCTTCATTATCTTTGTAATCCTTTTCTTGTTTATGGGAATGAATATTGACTTCCTTTTAATGCACATGTGACTTATGTATTTATTCGATAGTATATGTGACTAGAATTCATGTGTAGTTTTTTGTATTTGGACTTTGATATTGGAGACTTAGTTGGCTCTAAGTTTTTAATTTTTCGGTGAGTTGTTACATATCATGGAAGATTTGAGAAAACAAACTAACAATATTAAAACATTTAACTCTTTTTTGATGAAAATTATA
>JAYMSW010002310.1:0-14146 GCA_036897725.1 Erodium texanum | reverse complement strand
CTATTTCTTCCTCCCCCTCCTCTCAAGCCTTTCACTTCCATTTCCACTGCACAGCACCACCATGAGCTACCGTTCACAGTCACCGCCCAACCTCCACTCCCCTATTACACTGCTCTCTCCACCTTCGTCCCTTCTCCGGCCAACGAGGTTCCTCCTAACTTCACCCCTGAGCAGCTCATCGAGGCCCTCCGTCGTCAAAAAGACGAAGCTTCTGCGCTCCGCGTCTTCAACTGGGCTTCCAAGCAGCCCAATTTCACACCCACCTCCCAAATATATGACGAGGTTCTTCGCAAGCACGGCTCTGTCCAGTCCATGAGGCGCTTCTTGGACGAGATGAAGCTTGCCGGCTCTGAAATCACAACAGGTAATTTCCTGAACCTAGTGCAGAGCTATGCTGATTTTAAAACGTACGAGGAGGCTCTGGGCGTTGTTGATTTGATGGAGGTTGAATTTGGGGTAAAACCGGATAGGTTCTTTTATAATTGCTTGTTGAATGTTCTTGTTGACGTGAACAAACTCATATTAGTTGAAAAAGCACATTCTCGTATGGTTAGTAGTGGGATTAAGCCAGATGTTGCAACTTTCAATATCTTGATTAAGGCTCTTTGTAGAGCGCACCAAATTAGACCTGCTATTTTGTTGATGGAAGAGATTCTGAGCCTTGGCTTGACCCCGGATGAGACCACATTTGTCACATTAATGCAAGGGTATATAGATGGAGGTGACTTGTATCGTGCCTTGAGGGTTAAGGATCAGATGATGGAAGCCGGTTGTCCATGGAGCAATGTGATGGTTAATGTTTTGATTAATGGGTTTTGCAAGGCTGGTAGGATTGAGGATGCTTTAGGTTTCATTCACAAAATGTGCAATGAAGGGTTCAACCCTGATCAGTTTACATTCAATACTTTGGTGAGTGGACTGTGCAAGGCAGGGCGTATTGATCAAGCCACTGAGATTATAGATATAATGTTTGAACAAGGGTTTGAGCCGGACAAATTTACTTACAATTCTTTGATTACTGCACTTTGTAATCTTGGAGAATTTGGCGACGCTCAGGAACTACTGAATCTGATGATTTCAAGGGATTGTCACCCTGACACCGTGACCTTCAATGTTCTCATTGATGCCTTGTGTAGGGAGAATAAAATTGATGAGGCCACGGAGCTTGCTAGCTTTCTTGCAAACAAGGGTGTTGTACCTGATGTTTGTACATTCAATTCTCTGATACAAGGCCTTTGCTCGACAAATAGTCACAGAGCAGCAATGCAACTATTTGGGGAGATGAAGACTAAAGGGTTACAACCTGATGAGTTTACTTACAATATCTTGATCAACAGCCTCTGTAAAATGAGGAGACTTGGCGACGCTTTAAGCCTGTTGAAAGAAATGGAATCAAGTGGATGTGCACGGAATGTAGTAACATATAATACGTTGATTGATGGGTTCTGCAAGAACGGAATGATTGAAGAAGCAGAGGAGGTCTTTGATCAGATCGAGCTGCTAGGTATTTCAAGAAATGCAGTGACTTACAACACTCTTATTGATGGCCTTTGTAAGGTCGGGAGGGTGGAGGATGCTATGCATGTCACGGAGCAGATGGTAATGGAGGGACTGAATCCCGACAAATTGACATATAACTCCTTGCTCACCTACTACTGTAGGGTAGGGGACATGGAAAGGGCAGCTGGGATTATGGATACCATGACTTCAAATGGTTGTGAACCGGACATTGTTAATTACGCGACCGTAATTGGAGGGCTGTGTAAGGTGGGTAAGACTCGTGTTGCAATCAATGTCCTTAAAAGCATTGCATCAAAGGGAATTGTCCCAACTCCAGCTGTTTATAACCCTGTGATTCAAGCACTTTTCAAACGAAGGCTAGTGAACGACGCGATGGCACTTTTCAGGGAAATGATGGAAATTGGTGATCCTTCTGACGCCATCACATATAAAATTGTGTTCCGTGGGCTCTGTAACGGTGGAGGGCCGATAGGTGAAGCTGTTGATTTTGCATTCGAGATGATGGAACATGGTGTCTTACCAGAGTTCCCTTCGTTCTATAATTTGGCTGAGGGACTGAGTGTTTTGTCCATGGAAAGCACCCTTGTAAGGCTTGTTGGGATGATGGTAGAGAAAGCAAATATACCAGAAAATGAAGCCTCAGCAATAACAGCCTTTCTCAAGATTGGTAGATTTCAAGATGCATTGAAAACCCTTGATGATATCTTTGCTAGAAGAAATCCCAGAAGACCTCGTCACCGGAGGACTTGAAAACTCCATTATTGAAGGAGATGGATGTCATGTCACTCTTTGTTTCATCCATAAACTATTGATGCAGTCTAAAAGTGATGCTGATGCATATATGGTTTGGAGATAAAGTTGGGTATGGTAGCCTGAAGTCTTCTGGGTTTCTTGGCTGGCTTCATCAGCATATGAAAGCAGGTAACCAATCTTGTTGATAGACCAAGGTCTCCTGTATTGATGATTGGATATTGCATCAATACCAAGAAATTTGACCATTATTCTATTACTGCTTGAAACCTGATATGTAATGTATTTTTTGTCTTCTTCTGATCTCACGGGTTGATCTTATTACGAACATCAGGGAAGTCTTATGTTGAAAAAGATGTGAACCCAAGGATCAAATTAATAACAAATTTAGATCTTCACTTATCTGTTTAAGCTTTTAAGCGAGTGTTTAACACGATATTAGAGTTTGGTTAATCTTTCATCCTTTTCTTTTCTGCCTATCTATGTCATTTTATTTCAAGTTAAAATCCTACTTTCAAGAAGGGTAAGTTTGTTATTTTGTCATGACAAAACTATTATTTTTATAATTCCAATACGGAATAAACATAAGACAATATAGTTTTAAATGGGTGAAGCAATATATTTTACATGGCTTGGTTAGGGTAGTAAGTTTGGTCACTTGCATTCTTATGTGAGTTTAAAAAGTATTTTTGTGATGAATAAATCCAAGATTAAATATGAACAAATCTTCATTTACATAATAATGTAAAAACGTTACTGTTATCTTAGATTTTTCTTATAACATTTTGTAATTATTAAATTCTGAATCCTTTTTGTCTTTTTGTTTCTATGGTCCTTTCGTTGCGGGAATGATCATATTCTACCGGGAAAAAAAAAATCATGGAGGGACAAAATATGAATCTACAAATGCAGAGTCGGCATTATTGCTATTATTAATTGAAACAAAAAAGCAAAGATGTATCTTCTTAAGAATAAAAAAAGAAGATTTCTTTTCACCTGAATGAATCTGAAGCAATAATAGCAAGAAAACAACAAGAAATGATGACGCCTTACTTCTGGTCGTCCACTCCTCCCATCGCCTTCTTTCTTTCCTTGCAGATTCTTCTATCCTATTGAAAATACATCTCAACCGTCCGATCGCCACTCAACAGTACGGGATCAACACAAGATCTGGAATCTCTCCATTTTCTCGGCTACCAAACATGGCTTTTGAGGTTCCGTCCCTCTGATTAAACTAATCGCATCTCCGAGCCCTCTCATGTCTTCTTGTTCCCAAGGTTCTAGCCGGCTCTCCATCGCTTTGACCTCACTCAATTGGATTCCATCACGCCTTTCTCAGGTTTTATAGCGGTGGATTTTTTGAATTTCAGAACTCGAAACCATGACAGGTTCTGGTGATGAAGAGAAGCCGCTTGTGCTTGATAATGTCAATTTGCCGACACAAAGCCCTAATGATTACACTAGAGATGTTCACATTCTGAGCTGTTCTTTCTTGTTGATCTTTTTAGCTTATGGAGCTGCTCAGAATTTGGAGACCACTATCAATACTGTGAGTGCCAGTTTGATTTCCGTTCTCTTCATTTGGATTTCACTTGGTTTTATATGCTTAGTGTAATTGATTTCTGAATCAAACTCTTGCATTGATCATAATTGGTAAATTTTGGATCTCGGAGGCTTTGTGTTGGAGCTAATTTGGGTGGTTTCTCATTTGAATTTTGTTGCAGACGGATGACCTCGGTTCTACATCGCTTGGAATACTTTATCTTTCTTTCACATTTTTTTCCTTGCTAGCTTCGTTAGTGGTTAGGTTTCTGGGGTCAAAGAATGCTCTAGTTCTTGGTACTACTGGATATTGGTTGTTCATAGCTGCAAATCTGTATCCAACATGGTAACTATTCATTTGCTATTATATATCTGGATGGTTAAAAACTTAAAGCATATGTTACTATTTTGTGTGTTCATTTTTTTTTCTGTGCTTACATGAATCTAGAGTATAGTACTCCTTAAATTTGTCCCAAAATGAGTTTCATTTCCTATTTTGGAAGTTGGTCATGTACGAATTACCATAGTGGATATACATGGAGATCAGGAGGGCATGTCGACTAAAAGGAAGCACTAACTGTAATCCTTAACCTTGTTAAAGAGTAAATGGAACACTTATTTTGGGACGGAGGGATCAGTATCTATTGCATGGGAAATTTGGTTGGATAGACACAAAGAGTCAAGCAGCAGTGCTCATTGAAAGACAACTCTGTTTATGAATAGCTTGCCAAGTTAGTACAAGCTGAGCTTGCAATGCTTGTGCTACTACTTTGTGAGGAATATGCTCTGTTAACATGTTTGGCAGGTGATACGTGAATTTGGTTGAGAAAGTCCAATTGCGAGCCACTATCACAAGGGTCTTATTTTTGCTTAAAGAATAGACAATGAGAAGTAGCATTCTTTGTTCCAAGCTTGATGGAAATGACCAACAAGATGATTTAAGTTTCAATGAATTTTTTTAGGATCATTTTAGTTGAAATAGTAATTCATCTTAAGTCTTAACTTGAACTAGTATGTCACTCCTTCGAAACCTCAATTCTTTGAGACAAAATTCCCCTTTAAATGGCAAATACAGTATAAAAAAGTCAACGGCTAGCTCTGTTGAGCTGATCTTTTCTTTATGGAACTTATGATGTGGGGTATCAGAAACTTTTGTTCATTTCTTTTTTCATATATTGTCTTTAGCTGTACATATTGTTTTTTTTGTAACCGTCTTATATTTTCCTTGAAAATTGTTGCGAATTATGGCATTTACGATGTTTGCTGAAGCTATAACAATGAAGTGATCTTTCTGTAGGTATACAATGGTTCCGGCTTCTGTGTACCTTGGGTTTTCTGCCTCAATAATATGGGTTGGGCAGGTGATACTGTGTGTTAGAGATGTTTCCTAAGTTCTCTTACTAATGTAGAGCTATGGATTCTTTCTTAACCTTGTCATGCTCATCAGGGGACTTATCTCACTTCGACTGCACGCAATCATGCAAGTGATGGAAAATTGCATGAAGGAACAGTAATTGGCAATTTCAATGGAGAATTTTGGGGAATGTTTGCTAGTCATCAGGTGAAACAGCCAGTTACAGTAAATTATATGTTCTCTTATCTATAAGCACCATTCCAGCATGCCGATTCCTTGCTAAAGATGTGTAATTTTTTTATGACTTTCCCAGTTTGTCGGAAATCTCATCTCACTAGCACTGTTGAGCAACGGAAGTGTAAGTATATTCTTTTTAGTAAGACATATTGAACCAATCTTTAACCTAAAGATTTAAAAATGCTGTCACGCCATGTAGTGGGATGGGTTAAATTATGTTAGTTAATTATTATTGTTACTTTGTTAAAGTTGTGCTTGTGTTTTGGTTTTCTTTCACATGACTGCAGGATGGAAGTACCAGTGGCACAACTCTATTGTTCACCGTGTTCCTTTGTATAATGAGCTTAGGCACTGTACTTATGTGTTTCTTACAGAAGAGGGATGGCAATAGTGATGGAGAAACAACACCTACAGTTTCTTTTGCCAGTCTGTCAAAGTCAGTTATCAAGCCCATGCTTGATGTACGGATGCTATTGATCATCCCTCTTATTGCATATTCAGGGTTACAACAAGCATTTGTGTGGTAATTACTCAATTAACATGTAGTCATAGTTATTTCAAAAAAAAACATGTAGTCATAGTTAAAGCTGATTCCAGCATTAATTCGTTTGCTATTTCGTTCGTTCTGTCTCGTCTTCATGTCCTTTTGAAATGCATGATGTGTGTTTTGGGTCACAGGGCCGAGTTTACCAAGAGCGTCGTTACTCCGGCTATTGGTGTATCAGGAGTGGGTGGAGCAATGGCGGTGTATGGGGCATTCGATGCATTAGTAAGTATGACATTTTAGAGTAATTAGTTTCTATGTAGATGAATATTGCACATGACTCACTTGTGTCTAATTACATAATTCTAATGAAATAACTTTATTCTCCGTTTATTACTAAGTAGAGAAAACATCAAACAGCTTTGTCATATCTTTTTCTTCAGACATCTATATCCTTTATCTTATGTAGCTCTGGTCATGTATCAGACATGTTGTGAGGGATAAGAGCTGATGATGTGTTCCTTTTCAGTGCTCTTATTTTGACATCATATTCTATCAATTAGGGAGTAAACAAGACCTGTAGAATGAGATACAAGTGTTCCCTTTATTATATGATGATAGTTTCAATATCTCCAATCCTTGCTAGAAATGGAGCATCCTGAACCAACCAGTGTTGTTCATGATACATTATGGATTGTTGTTAATTTCTTGAGCTAACGGAGTGTATCATAGTCTTACCTACGTTTTGAGCCTTGTAACAGTGTTCTGTGGCTGCTGGACGGCTAACTAAAGGTCTCCAGTCTATCACTTGGATAGTCACTGGTGGTACTATTATGCATGCAGTTGTATTGCTTTGGCTTATACTAAAAGACAGGTCAGTGTGTGCACCCTCATTGTAGTACCATATTAGACGTTGCATCAAATTTACAACTCCTTGTTTGATGCACAGCATAACTAGCAGAGTACTTGGCATTATATACCCACTTCTCATGGCAGCTCTACTGGGTATTGGTGATGGAGTATTCATGACACAGCTCAATGCTTTACTTGGGATACTATTCAAGCATGATATGGTAATAAGCAATCCTAGTTAATTTAGAAAAGCATTGCTCAAAGTGACATTTTCAGTTTAGTCCAGTACATATCAAGTCAATCTCACCACATCAATCATAGTCTAAGACGGTAACGCTTAGTTACCAGCTATTCATGATTGCACTGTCTAAGCAATCTTAAGCACCTTATTTTTACATCCACGCAACCTTGCTTTTGTAGAAGCAAGGGAGCACCAAACCGTTTTTTTATTCTTAAAGCACTTTCTAAGTTTGATGTATCAAGCAACAGCTCCCAGATTTTTATGACCCCACTTTGCAAAAGGCTCTACAAGGACTGAATAGAGCGAAGCCCAACAATAGTTGGGAAGAAATAAAAAAGGAGTGAGGTACCACTGCTGGGACTTGAACCTAGGTTCAAGTGCTTGACCAGTTGGACAAACAAGCTTTGTTTGGCCACTCAACCTGTTATAATATGATTGTTGTACATGTTGCTCTTTTCATAATTACGCCGTAATACAATCAATTTGGAGGCATTAAGTTCCATAAAACACTACAACTTATTCATCTATATTTGCATCGATTCAATTGATATCTCATTCAAGATTCCGCTGAAGGAGTCCTTGATGTGATCTGGCAGGAAGGGGCATTTGCACAACTGAAGGTATGGCAGAGCGCTTCCATATCATTTGTGTTCTTCATCGAGCCATACATATCGCTGCAGGTGATGGTTGTAATTATGTTTGTTGCACTATGTGTTGCATATGGTGGATTGTTGTTCCTAACTCTTGGGGTAGAGAAAGCATTCTCCTCCAGCACTATCAGCCTCTGATGCTTTTGCCAAGTTGTCTGAAATATGTTCATGTGTCTCTCCCCATACATTGTATTTTGGTTGTAGTCCAGTTAAAATTTGCTTGTAGTCCAGTTAAAATTTGCTTGTTGTAAAGAAAAGGTAAAATGAAAATCTTGAAGAAACATTTGTCTGTTTGGACTCAAATATTCAATGACATGTAATTATGCTTGTATGATATCAAATATGTCTCCAAGAAGATACACAGGTTTGAACCCCATTGGGTTTTATTTTATCAGAGTGCAGGTTACTGATTAGTTCCATGAATCAAGTACAACCATCTCTTTTGTTCGGAGGTCAGCAAATCGAGTAGCTCATCCTCTTGCTAGGGATGCTTGATCTTATTCTGGCTATGTTTGGGATGTGTCAGCATTCTTGCCTTCTATTGAAGCTCTTATTGTATCTGATCACCATCATTAATAAAGATCGGAGAGTTATTCAAAAAAAAAAATGTCTCGGCTTCACTTTGGGGATTAACTTTTCCAGAGTTCTTCTATGGCTTACAATTGTCTCATTATTACTGTTGTAACGTTAGCATAATACTCTGAATTAAGCTTTGTAAATCTTCTTCTTTTTTTTGAAAGAAAACTTTGTATATTTTGATTATGGCTGATAAAATTCTGATATGTATTTCTGAGAGTATTAATTTCTTACAAATCAGCAAGTGCTTTATTAATGGTGGAAGCACAAAGGTCAAATAAAACGCGAGTAGGCATGAACCACCTTCATGTTTTAACAAAATAAACATTCGGTGCTGTAAGGAAGTAGTCAAGATTTATCCCACAAAATAGCCTGAAAATATTGAAACGTGAATCTAAGTGTTGAATACCCACCCCAAATAATAAATATACAGATATTTAATCGGCAATTTTTTATAAAAATAATCTTAGCATATTTGAATTTTAACACCAGAGTATTTCTTTTGTATCTGCTATATTATTACAATATAAAATTGTACTTATACGGAATATCTATAATCAAGCTTTTTGTCGTTATGTCCGCTGGACATGTGGCAATGCATGATTGGAGAAAGCACACGTGGAAACCATATATTACAGTTGAAACTGCCGCCAGGGCTCTAGAAGAGTCCACGTGGTACGCCAAAGCAGACGCGTATATCGGTTAAGCCGTTGTTCTAAATATCACGTCATCACAAGGCCAATATTTTCTTCTTCATCATTTTTGCAGACAGAGCTCAGCCCTTCAACTAACTAAACTGAAACCGACACGCAAACCTGAACTCCCTTCTCTGTCTTTTTTTCGAACCCAAATCTTTAAAATTGGTTCATTTGTATTTTTTTATTATAATTTTTTATGTCTACCCCATCTTCATCGTCCTCGTCCTCTCTGCTCCACCAGCTCGGCGCTAGGTGGCCGGTGCTTCTCTACGCTGCCACGTGGACGACGCTCCTGACGGTGACGGTGGCGATGGCCTCCTTCTCGCCGGAGTTCGCGTTCGTGTCGGCGATCTCGTCATCGTCGTCGTTCTCGAGAGTGTGCGGCGGAGATGGGTTTATCAGGGTGCCGCTGGACTTTCCGGGGGAGGTGATGTGCTTGCCGTCTCAGATGTTCAAGAGGTCCAAGATGGACCTTCTCGTGCCTCCAATATTCGCAGCGGTTGTGGTCGCTGGCTCTGCTTGCCTCGTCCGGGCCCTGGGCCTCTGGGAGGAAGACGAGGCCTCCTGAACTTAATGGGCCCGGCTCACTTGTAATTTGATTGGTTTTGGGCCTTTATCTCGAAGGTGCGTACGCGCCTCTCTTTTCTCCTCGCAATTTCATTCGTGACTTCTTTTTATAATTTTCTTATTCAGGAAGTTAAAAGAAAATAGAATGAGAACATTTAAATTTTTGTATATTTAACGAGTATTCGTATTTTCATGCGTCTTTCTATTTAAGAAAATATATTCATATTAAAAAATTATTTTTATATGTCAATTATTTAGATTATAATAACAATACAAAAATATTCATCATAATATTCGTTTTTTAGTATCATAAATTTAAAGACTCTTAGTTAACAAAATAAAATTAGATCAAATCAGAAATAAACATAACATCCCACAAACTTTGTACTACAACAATTCAATACAACAGAAACGACAAACTAATTAATAGCCTAAGTGATCTCATGAAGTTGCTCCATAATTGGAGATAAATCTTCAACTGTCACACACACACATAGATAGAGCTGCACCATATATATACCATCTTCGTAGTTTCTTGTTATTTGATAACTTGACACGCTAGTTAAGTAGTAGTACAGATTGGGGCGCATCACATTGAAGCTTAAACAGCAGATACTTTGGCGTTGATAGAGATGGCATCAACCAACTTGTTGCTGAAGTCCCAGAGCTTCCTCCCCAGCGCTTCATCTCTGGCAAAGGCACTCGGCTTCATCTCGTTGCAGTCCAAGTAGTACTTTCCGCTCACTCCTTTCATCTTCGGGTGAAGCGCCACATAACATGTCGTAGCTGCTCCCTGCAACTCAAGTTCATCATGTTTTTAGAAATCATCAATAACATTCCAGTGGATTAAATTACTGGATAGGTTTTTTTTTCACCTGAGGTACATTCTTCCACACGAAATAGGTGAAAACCTTCAGAAACTCTACATTTACAACACATAACGATGATTAGATTAAGGAACATATGTTGTTTATGTTACTTGGAATTAAATAGAACTCTTACTCATTAGAGTAACAGAATATCTCATGAGATTTGTCATGATTATTCCTGGATGGACCGCGTTAACCGTAATATTGGCTCCCTCTTCCTGGTGAAAACAATGGATGTTGAAACCAAACAACATTGTATGAATGATATAAATGATCCTTAATCGGTCATGTAGATAACCTGCAAGCGGCGAGCGAGCTCCTTAGCGTGTAGTATGTTAGCTAACTTGGACTGTCCATAGGCTTTCTTGTCTGAATAACTGGTTTCACGAAGAGATGGCTTAGAACGAGAATCGGACACTATCAATCTCGTAAAAAGAATTACTGAACAAAGAATCTTATAAACCTCTTTATGTCATTAATCTTTTCAAAATCAATTCCTTCATTGTAGGTGTGGAGGTGTGCTATTGACGATAAATTCACAATTCTTCCCTCAATACCACTACTCCTCGCCGTGTTCTTCATTTTGTCGAGTAGAAGGTTAGTCAGGAGGAAATGACCTGAGATTTAAGAATGACAAAATATTAATGCACTAAACCTTGATACACACAAACGATCAGTGGTACATACAAATGACGGTTTAAAAAAATTAATGAGTTGGGTATACACGTACCGAGATGGTTAGTTGCAAATTGCATCTCCATACCATCTGCTGAAAGCTGGAAGGGGCAGAACATAACTCCAGCATTGTTTCTGCAATGCACATAAATGTCCTGTTTCACTCAACAAAATTGGGAAATGATGTATCGAATCGTGAGAGAGAGATTACATCAAGATGTTGAGAGGAAGATTGAGAGCAATGAAGCTATTTGCAAATTCTCTGACGGATTTAAGGGAGGAGAGATCAAGTTTAAGAACATCAACACGAGCCGTTGGGTCTTCCTTGAGGATGAGGCGCTTGGCTTCGTGTGCAGCTTCCATGTTTCTAGCAGCAATAATTACATGGGCTTTGCGGAGAGCCAAAACTCTTGCCGTCTCCAACCCTATCCCGCTTGCCCCTCCTGCTCAAAATACCATCATATCGTCAATGCATGTTGGCTCTATTACCATGTGCATAATGTCAGGAAGCTATGGACGTTTTTTTTTTATCGGCTAAATCACAGGGACATCAAAGTTACTAGACTCAACGTTTCTCATATAAAAGAAAGGGAGAACCAGTGATTTTTTTTTTTTTTTTATTCTTAAACCCAAGAAGGGTTGGAAAGAGCAGTGAAGAAAAAGGTGTGAGGTAAGTGAGACTTGAAGTTAGATCTCCAAGACCCATGTTTAAGGCTTGATCAGTTGACCTATGAACATATTTCTAACTCCAGGAGGGCGACAAATAAAAAATATTAGCATCATGTAGTTATTCTATTCATCATTTAGAGGATATATAACACATCAGATAATATATAATGTCTGACAATTTCAATATCACTACCAATCAAATTTTCTTAGATAATGAACACAACTATATATTTTCATTATTAACTTTCTATTGTTAACCTGAGATCTATTTATTATATCTAGGATTTGACCAAAAACATGTATCATTATTATTATTATTATTATATGCATAACATGTTTTTAGTATTAGATCAAGCATCAACATCTCCTACATTCAGCAACCGACCATGTATAAAATCTAACTTATTATCTGACAAACATAGGAACCCTGAACTCGCAGGGTGATCCGAAAGTGGCAACTTTTTTATGCAAGTTGTTGAGTTGATAAGGTGGGGTTGTTGGGAGTTAATAAATACATGGTGATAGAAAATGAGGTTTGGTCGGGGGCTTTAAATTTGTACCAGAGGAATGTAATGAGAAGGATTTATGGGGGAATCCAATTGACAGTATATATTAGGCTCATCTGCATTTATAATGCATCATCTATATAGTGGGCGGTCTAATTGTCACATCTATAAATATCATAAAAAGGAAAGTAAATAAATAAACAGGACCCTAATAATAATATGAACCCATTCCGAAAGAATTTGATTAAGTAATAATATATATTGTTATGAGAATCTGTTTATGTGAAATCTTTTAATAAGTGGGTTGGGTAAATCTTGATAGTTAAATATCTCATTATGATGACTTTATATATGTATATTTTTTTTAATCGTATGATAATAAAAATGTTTTATCATATTTTTGAAAGGTAAAATCTTGATATCATGTATATTATATATCATTTTTACATTATTTGTAATTACAAAAAAAATATTTATACAAAAAGATGGTCAAGAACTCTATGAAAACTGGTGAAACAATAAAAGACTGAATAGGAACATCAAGTGTAATTCCAATAAGGAAAATAAAACAATATATGCTTGGTATTTTAATTATGAACGTGAGCTTTTAATTGAGTTGATTGATTTTGAAATTGTACAAATTTAAATCTTATAATTTTTTAAAATAATAATTATTATATCTTTGTCATCTAACATATACTAAATGGATCATCAAACCTCAAATGAATTGAAATTTATCATCTTCTCAAAATTGCCTCACTTTCAATTCCCTAATTCTTCAAAAACAAATGGAGGTCCATATCCAAACTCAGAAAAATGAAGATGCTCATGTTAAGAATATAAATATATATATATATATAACAAAACAGACCCTGATTGTCACTCTACAACAAGCAATATAACAAACACGTAACCAAAAAAAAAAAACTTGGTCGTGAAAACACAATCACATGCAAGAAGGAAAGTGAAGAAGAAGACCTGTGATGATGACAGTGAGGTTGGATGCGTCAATGCCTTGAGTAACCTGCTCGGCAGTAGAGCCGGAGCCAAACCCGCTGGGGCCTAGCTTCCCTGTGATAAGTGAGAAGAAACTCATGTTTCTAATCCACCCAAGAACCATTTCACACAAAGAGAGAGTAGCTAGAATATAAAGCAAACACAAGAACAAGAAAAGGAAAAGAGAGTAGGAGAGAGGCAGATGACAAGAAAATACGATCAAGATGACTTTATATATATATAAGGGACTTGGACTTGGTGGGTTGTGTGTAGGTAGATTCATTTCGAGCAAATCTATCGATATATATAGAAACTACACTAAAGTAGTGAGTGCCTTTATTTAAGAGGGTATTAAAGGGAAGTATGTTCAGTTGAGGAGAGGCTCTTATTGTTCTCAACGACTCCACTATTGTTCCCATCATCTGCCCATCTCTGCTATTCGGTTCCTATAATATTTTATTTAACATTTCCCAATTTGTTTTGTTAAAATTTACATTTGACCTCCAACACCGTGGTTGCGATTTCTTGTGTTATTTGTGAATCAAAATAAATGCTAGGGCAACTAGCTAAATATTATATTTTTTTTTATCTAGAGTAAGAGCAAATATAGACTAAGTCACCCTATGAGAATTCGCCCGACCAAGTGAAATGAGTTTTCCATCATCTTGCTTCTTTATTTCTTGAACTCTAGCTGTTTGTTGAGAGAGAACAATCATAGCCGTCGTTTGTTGGAGAGGGATAAGAGGCTCCTCTCATGCCCGTTTCTAAATATTTGGTGGCCCCGGGCAAATGTACATATTGAGGCTCCAAAAAACGTTATATATAAAAAATAGTAAAATAAAAAGTACACAATGATATTACTGAATGTTGCTTATAATGAAGAATTATTAGATAAAGTTCAATTTTGTGGTACAAATTGGCAAGCCTACAAGCATATTACCTAAAATATTCATATGAAT
>JAYMSW010002309.1:0-14150 GCA_036897725.1 Erodium texanum | reverse complement strand
ACTGTCCGGGAAGGGTAAAGGCGGCGCTGAAGACAACGGTGGCTATGAGAGCAGCCACGAGCATTGACGCCGTTGAGTTATCCTTCATCCACTTCTCTCCGGCGGCCATCAAGCTCTTGTGTTTCTCGCTGAACAACATGTGCGGTGTCTTTCCTTTTGAGTTCTTCATTTTTCTGTAGTCTCGTGGCACGATCTTCTCCACTTCCTGAAAATGAAATCAAAAGTATACCATACTTGGATAAGTCATATAGCTTAAACTGTAGCTAAAGTTTCATCCACTTAAACCTTCAGACAGAAGAATAAAAATTGAAGTCTTTTCGACTAAGACTCTTAACATTCTTTATCATATATGTACCTCAATTTAAAATGTCAATTAGACTCATAAATGGCCTTTCTGTTAAAGTTTTTGATGTGAGACTTTCTGTTTTATGGTTTGACTATTTTAAGCCCTCCTCTAACCATGATATAGTGAAACTTGAGTTACCTTAAACCACAAAAGTTCTCTATGCATTTGAAGAGCGGCTCCAGGAATCGTATCAAGTCGTGTATGCGGAGCTAGTTTGGCAGCGAGGTGAAGCATGTTTCTGTTTCCGTCAAGTACCTTTGCTGCGACCCAGTCTTTTATCGAACCCAACTCGGACAACAAGCTGAAGATGCTCTCATGGCGGTTCAGAACAGCAATGTGAAATATGGTTCCAGTCTTCCTGTTAAATTTCCATACGAGATCGGGATTCAATCGGATGAACTCGATCAAGAACTCAACATTCCCTTCCTCCGCTGCAGCGAACATGGCCCGAGCAACCTCCTTAACTCCATTCGATTTCTCCAGGTCCGGACAGTTCATTATTTGGTTATAGAGATTTTGAAGTAAATCAATAGCCTCCTCTCTTGTATTTTCGTTCTTTTCACCTTCAATAATCATGTAACAATCAGAAATTAGTTTTCTATGTATTGGATAACCCCTCTTAAAATAAAAATAAAAGGGCTACTATAACATATATACACAATTGATCTTCCAACTCCCCTAAAAAATTTAAATTATCAATATTAGTTTTTATGTTAGAATTTTAGGAGACGAAACCCATATGGTTGTCAAATATATACGATGTCAAAAAAACTCCGAATCTAATGGGTACCCAACTCTTCTGACCTGATGCGGTACGACAGGGGCGGGTGGGTTTAAGGTGAGCATGTCCCGTCCTACCACATAAATGCCCGATATATAGATATTAAATATATTATTATAAAATTATATATTCGGTTTAGTATTTTGTATTTTGTCTTAGATGTACGAGGTCTTGTGTTCGGTTTTGTAATTTGTTAGTTTTTTGTAAACTCATTTATTTAGTAAAATATGATTTCAACACTTCATATTATTTTATTAACCTAAGGTAATATAGTAAATAATATTCAAAGAAATGGGGATGGGAAATCCCCTAACCCGATGGGGGTGGGGGCAGTCCCTCTGCCACATACCTGCCCCGCAGCCATCCCTATTTCCCATAACACCGGAAGCTACCAATCGGTGCTCAGTTTTTGTCAGTTGTTGCTCGGCCGGTTATCGATTTTAATCGATAAAGTAGATTTAAGAAAAATAACGTGACGTAAAATTCCAGATCTCAAAGAAAGTGTTTGATTTTGTGCCGACGATACTCCATGACACGGTTGAAGACGACTTGACATCTGGGACTCTCAAAAGCATCAGATCTTGAAGAATTAATGAAGAGAGGAGAGGAGAAGTTGAGATATAAGAGAGAAGTCGAACCAAAAAAAAGGTGTAGCTATCTTTGCGGTCCTCTAACTTTCTAGAAAATAGGTTAGCAATGGGCCACTAACTAGTTAGCTAGGTTTAGTAGTTAGGTTAGTATGAGTTGGGATTCGATAATAGAAGCGTGCTTATCAAAGTAAAAACAGGCTTAAGTTGAAAATGGTGTCCAAGAATCAAGCCCAACCTCTCCATTTAAACCCTAGTCATATTCATTCATCATTTTCTTGTTGTATCGTAGAGTGTTGTCAAGATATGGATGTAGATGGAGCTGTAAATTGGCAGGATAACTCATATTGGGCGTCGGTGTCGGTTTCGCTAGTTAACCGACGATGTCCATGTCTTATAACCGAGCGTCGACCAAAACGATGTCGGTGTTGCAAACTCAGCACCGACACCGACCACAAAACCTTCAGTGTCGGTTTTTCCAATGCCGATGTCGGTAGGTTTCGATTGATTCCACTAGTACCGGTTTTTTTTCACACCCCTAGCTCTTTGTTGTACAAGAACCTCGCTATTCTGTTCCTGCTCATTAGGATTCCGACCATCTGCTCTACTTATTTGACCCTTTCTCTAAACTCTCATAGTTCTTTTTGCTTTTAGTACTTGACCCTTTCTCAATCACATATTAATTAAATCTTTTGCAGAGGGGTTAGATCGCAAATGTATATAAGAGTGAGATTAATAATAATAATAACAAAAAGACATAAAATAAAAGAAACAATCTCTACACACACAAGACAAATTAATGTTGACTAATTGAGTCCCCGTCAATGGTGCAAAAAACTTGACGCGGGTAAAACACACTTATAAATAAGCAAATATTACTCATGATACGACAGTGTACCGGTCAATGTAATAATGGGGTTTCTCTTCAGAAACCCAAGTTGTCGAACCCAGGGGAAACAATGACGAACACAAACTATCTAGTACGTTACTTAAGCTATTTCAAGTTTTAAAGTAAAAACATGCAAATTTATAAACAACTAAAAGTGAATACAAATAAAATTGAGTTTTGTAAGTCAAAGATAAAAGGAAATATAAGGCATAAGATCACATAGATGCGTACATAGCATTGGATAACTTATTAACATTTCGAAATTGTTTATTCCAGGGGCAAGGAATTTCTTCTTAAACTAGTCCGAACTTCTTCCGACAACTTAGGAGCCTAATGGACTCGGACCGCCTAACCATTTCTAGTGTAGGTGTAGAGGAACTCAAAGCATTAAGTTCTATGGAAATTTCTAGCTTTCGAGTTAAGTTCCATGACTATTGCGATTGTACTAATCCTACTATTTATAGCTAGTATTTAAGTCCAACTTATGTTTAATTCTAGACTAATTACTATCCTCATTTTTCAAGTATTTGATAGCAATTCAAATCAACTATCAAGCTTACAAAGGAGATAACACATTAAGAACAAATTAAATTAAATTATAACCTACATCAATTCCACAATGTTAATCAAACACCCCATGCATAGAACAATCCCTAATCACCCATTGCCCTAAATTATAACGTTTAATTACTCATGATCATAGAAAAAGAAGAAGAAAGATAAGATATAACTGAATTCATCATATTATAGACAGAAAATAATTGATACAATACTGATCTTCGATCTTCACAGCTTAGAATCACAACCGTGAAACCTAGTAGATACAATCTCCAAATAATTTAAACTCCCCCTCTCTCTTTTTTGATCAGAAAGAAGGGAAATGCAATATCACAGGTATGAGGATTGGAACCAGTGACGTCATGCTTGTTAAACTCCCCCTCTAAATGGCCTAACTTTACTATATATACCTAATAATTTCATAGGGACAAAAAGAGGTAATTTTTCCTAAATATATAAATCTATTCGGATCGTACAAACCGAGTCACATTCATAGGGTGTAACCGACACCCTCATGGTCGTGACCTCCATGATAGAGTTCCCGTGCTTCCTTCACGACTTTGGGCTTTATGACCATATCCTTGATTGTTATAGACTACGCTACGACCGTAAGATATGCTTAGACATCTAGTGCCATATCGCTCAAGGAGCTTATCTTCGTAGTGAGAGTCACGACTGCGACTCTGCCTGAAGGGCATCACCAGCTACCTCATGGTCGTGACAGTGGCCGTGAACGTCCAACGAGCCTCCATTTTCTCCAAATATGCTCCTCTTTAGTCCATTTTACCTGTACATAGTCAAAATACCCCAAAACACGTGAAAGTAGAAGATAGATGATAACTTAACTAAATTAAGGAGAAAAGGCTATAAAACGTGGTAAAAATATATGATTTGGACACAAAGATACATCTGCATCATCTACCTATTTCATTCGTTTATTCTTCTTCCTAATTTCTCTACCTTTTGTTCTCCATGGATCACAACAACAACAAACAATTCAACATATATACGTATTATTTTTTTTGTCTACCCAAATCTAACCAAAATGTCTACACAAATCTCCAATCTTCCCCAACCTACAACCAACCATTTACTATCCTCCCAAAACGTGACAACTTATGCAACAACAATGGCTCAACTAATAACCAAAACTCATGAATACGTAAATTCCCTATCATCCTCAAATGCACATGCCTGATATGTGGTCTATGAGAAGTGTCGGTGGCTCACCCTCAACCCCGATCTTTTAGGAGATGATCCATGGGAACTATACTTCTTGACGAGGACGACAAAAAAGCCCCGATGGAGGAGCAGCTGATCGTGCAACAAACCTCGAAGAATTTTCACATATCATGGAATGTTTAGCCGATAACTTGTTGGTGGACATTTGGGTTCATAACCCGTGTGATGCAATCAATGACAATTACAAGAAGAGGAAAAAGTATTAGAAAGAAGTTGTGTGTGGACTACATGTTGCCATGTAGCCACGCCTAAGCAAAATAGATGAAGCTTAGAACAAAAAAGACAACGACACAAAGGTGAGGCTTTTACGTGCCACAACACGGTCAACAAGCAATATAGTAATGGAGATGGAAGGTGAACAATCAAAGGGTTAAATGCAGATAAAAGAGAAAGGCTCATGGATGCTAAACAAATGAAGAGCAAGGAAAAAGGTTGGAAGTGTAAAAAATGAAGTTTTAGTAAAAACAACCACCTTAATGATTCTATGGATAATCAACCTGCAATCATCCAATGCAAGTTCATAAACTCTAACTATGGAGTTAGGCTCACTAACCTTTAAGGAATTCTATATTATCTAGAGAAACGAGGTCATCAATCTCGTTGACCTACTAGTTTGGGAGGCATCAATTCCCTTACGACGGCCTCTAAGTCTACAGTACTTACGAGTTTCTTACACATGCTTAATAGGGTCTCAATGTAACAACACAAAAATCTTAAAATCCAAGCAGTAATGCTAATCACAATAGACATGCATGACAGCTCACACATATCCACATATGAGAGATATGACGGGAGTGGGTGTCAAGTCACCCCATCACATTCACATGTGAAGCTTTTATATGGGAGCAACATCACCAAAAAGATCCATAAGGTTCCACAACATTTAGATTCTCCATAATGAACAACACATTGTCAATCATCAACAATTATCACTCTAGGGATAAGTCTTCAAATTGACAACAATCATGCATCATAGAAATCAACATAACATGTGACTACATCTAGCTCAAACGACATAGTCAACATGCTCAGACACACGACATGACAACCTAAGGATTCAAGACATTCCAACGTTGAGTTCATGACATTCTATCATCAAATTCAACGAGTATTTATCAAACTAAACTCTAGAATTACCAAATTAATCTCCAAATCCAAAGGAAGCTCAATCCTTGAAATTGAAGACTAATGAAGACCAATCAATTAATAAAATATCAACAATTTTACTAAAATCAACATTTTACACAACCAAACTTGAATCCCTAAACTAATCTATGTCTAGCATCTATGGCCATGGTAGATTAGTCCATGACCATGGCTATTACAGACATGATTCAGGGAGAAGAGATGGACCCGAGTCTTGGATTGTGAAATCCAAGCCAAGAACACTCCCAAGCTCCAATCTTCATTTAATCAACCACCAAAGCTCTCCTTGCTTGGACCTCCTCTTTCTTGTCCTTGATGGTTTGGATTTTTCTCTTGGTGGCTCTAGAAAGCTTTCCCTAACCCTACTTTGTAAAAACCATCTTTAGGTATTAGGAAAATCGGATCCTCATGAAATTCGCCCCCAAGTATCGGATTTATAACAATTGACACCGCGTTAGAATAGACGGACCCTCGACAGGCATTGCGGTTAAGTCGATGGACACTCCGACGGGGCTCAACGTGCATTAAAATCCTGTGTAGGATTCGATCGACCCCTTGACGTGTGTTATAAAGTCAGTCTTAAAAGAATAAAGACTTAGCCAAACTTCGTTGCTTCCTCTATGATCGGGCTCCCTTCGAGATAAATTTGACGCTCCACCATGATACATATCAATAAACAAGAGAGAAAAAGAAGACTAACCAAGCTGAAATTTTATCCACGCCCTCATTAAAAATGTTGGCTCCACCAGGTTTCACAATTTAGTAGTGTATATAATAATTATTATTCATGGTAATAAAATCAATATTAAATGATACTAACCTATTATAACGATCCTACATAATATTTAGAGAAATTTAACAATGTTCTAATTAACATATCTCGAATTTATTTATAATAAATAAGTGAGTTCGTTAAAATCGTATCTATGACCACTATTAATTGTCTTAAGAACGACAAAAGCGAAAGATCAAACATCAGCCGTTGATTTTCAGAGACACGGCGGTGATCCAATCACAGCCGTGAAGTCAACATCCTTGACCCTACCACCTCTGCATGACCCGTCCGACGTGGCATTAACTCGATTTAAAATCCGGATTTGAAGTCCGTGGGACTATATATAGATCGAACCCGGACAAAGAGGCTTTCTCTCTCACAGTCGAGCCAGAGGGGACAAGAGAGCCGGAGCTCCGATTCGCCGGAAATTGCTCGCAAATCTCTGTGAGTTTCGCGATTTTCAGCCGTCTCTGTCGATTGTATCGCCTGAATTGTGAATTTTTTGGTGTGTTTTTTCCTTGTTTGTCTGCTTTTGTTGCCGATTTCTGCTGTTCCGAGCTTAGGGTTTTCTGCTACGGTTTTGTTGTTCGTTTTGTTTTTGTGTAGTATTTTGGGTTTCTGCGTCTGTTTTGTCTGTTTGGCTGCAGAGAAAATGTAGGAAGTTAATGGAGTTAGGGGTATGAATATCAGATTTTGTGTGTTTTTGGACTTCCTGCAGGCTAGAGGCTTACTGATTTCAGTGAAGAGCATTTTTTTAAAAAATTTAATGGCAATCACGTAAAATTAAAATAAAAAGAAGCAGCTTTGTAGGTGATTTGGATTTTGGCTTGGGAAGTTGGTAGTTCTAGTTTCTGTGTGCTTATGAGTAGAGGCATAGAGCACCATTTAAAAAAAAATGAATGGCATAAGAAGAGAAAGAAGGACCGTTAGAAGTTGAATTATGACTTTCTTGGTAGTCTTGTTGTGGGTTTCACAGAAAGTTTAGTACTTTTTTGCTTCTGTGTACATGTGAGCTCCACCCATCTTTTCCTGGCCTTGTACTATTGTTGACCAGTGCATAGTGTTTACTATCTATGATTGTATCACTGTGTGGGACACAGTGACTTTTTCTCTGGATCTTTATGCTGGTAAATTTTAGTTTAATTTAATGCATATTCCATGTTTAGTGATTTCCCCAAGCTCAATGTTTTCGTGTGATGTTATGTTGCATCTTTCAGCTTGGTATATTTAAGTTGAAGATTGATCAATTTGTCAGGAATGGTGGTTTACTAGACATTTTTGGTCAGTTCATTATGATTTGAGTGTTAAAGGAGTAATTTATACCAAACAGAGCTCGAGATTTTGAATTGTTTATTAAATTCCACCTCTTATTGTTTTGTGTGAATATATATATATATATTTGTGATTTATTTACCTCATATAGTTTTCTATGCATATACATGTGTTATTTAGTGCCCTTTATTATGTTCACGCTTCAGTTGTTTTGGATTTATGACAGAAGGTATATATTTTGTACCCAGATTGTCGATCAATTCATGACAAGGTTTGTTTCTTAAGTGAAGAAAGTGGTTTCTGTTGGAGCATCTGCTCTGATTCGTGTCAACTATGGGCGAAGAAGAAGTCACTACTGAAGTTGCTGAACCAGTGGCTAATGGGACTAGCATGCCAGAGAAAAACAGTGAAATTTTGAAGGAAAAGAAGGAAGAGGTAAATGGAGTGAAAGACATGGAAGAGAATAAGAAGGATGGTGAGAAAGTTGGGACTGAGGAAATGGATCTGGAATCGAAGGGCAACATAGAAAATGAAAGTAAAAAGGAGAAAGATGACGATGAGGAAGTTGGGGCTGAGAAAATGGATCAGGACTCTGAGGGCAAAGTAGAAGACAAGAATAAAAAGGAGAAAGGTGATGATGAGGATATTGTGACTGTGAAAATGGATCAGGACTTGGAGGAAAAAGTAGAAAATGAAAGTAAAACGAAAAAAGATGACAATGAAGAAGTTGAAACTGAGAAAATGGATCGGGACTCAGCGGGCAAAGCAGAAAATGAAAGTAAAAAGGAGAAAGATGATGATGAGGAAGTTGGAGCTGAGAAAATGGATCAGGACTCGGAGGGCAAAGTAGAAAACGGAAGTAAAAAGGAGAAAGACAATGATGAGGAAGTTGGGACTGAGAAAATGGATCAGGACTCAGAGGGAAAAGTAGAAAATGGAAGTAAAAAGGATAAAGATGAAGAGAAGTGCACTACTAAAGAAGCTGAAGAGAAGCTCAAATCAACTAAAGAAGAGGAAGATATTGTATCGGCAAGAGAAGAGGAGGAGCTCAAATCAGCCAAAAAAGATGAGGAGCCCAAACCTGAAAATGAAGAAAAGCCTGAAGCATTGAAAGAAGAAACTGAATACGAAGAAAATACTGAAAAAGTAGAGAACGTTGAGAGTAAAGAAAACAATGAGGAGAAGGTTGATGATTCTAAGGAGGAAGAGGAGGATGAGAAGGTAGAAGAGAGCAAGGCGAAGGGATCCAAGAAGCGGGGTAAAGGTAAGAGCAGTGGGCAGAAGGTTAAGGAGAAGGCGAAGGATGTTGAAGAGATGGAGCCAGAACAAAGGACCCCTGTTGCAGATCGTCCTGTGCGTGAAAGAAAGTCTGTTGAGAGACTAGTGGCATGTATCGAGAGAGAAGCTGTCAGGGAGTTCCACATAGCAAAGGTATTAATATTCACTTCAGTTTTAAAATTGTAAAAATGAGTTTCTTCTTCGCTGTGAATTAATATATTGTTCATGGTTTCCTTTTGGAATTTGCAGGGCCCGGGCACTGCACTGAAAGATATACCTAATGGTATGTATCTGTGAAAATAGAACTGATTTTGACTTTGTTTTCATTTTTTTTATATTAATGCCTGGGCCCGTTACCATGAGTTGGTAATATTTTTTTTCTAAATGGAACATATTTGTTCCATAGGATTTTAAATTGAATGCATTTTTGGTTATACTGGTATGGAATACTTTCTCTGCTAATGTCATGCAGCTGCTGCAGCTGAAGTTACTGATACTATATTTTTAGTTTGCAAATAGTTGATTCTCTTAATTTGTTGCTTGATAAAAATAGAATTTTGATATTAGGTTTGGGCAAGCGAGTTGAAAGTATAAATGTTTTGGCCATGATAGTGGGCAATGTATAATTCGGTTTGGGCATTGTACAAATTATGCTAGTTTAGTTTTCTATTGTTTTTATTTTCCCATGTTTTTCAACCTGATTAAGATTTTGTTATCTTGAGTCTGGAATTTCTTGCGGGCTAAAACTTGGGTGTATGCACCTACTACTGTTATTATTATTTATCGCAATGTATTCAATATTTGGGCCTACAAACTTGCTAACTATTTGTCAGAAGTTTGTTTAAATGTTGTGGAAGCATTTCCTATTTTCTCTCATCTTTCAACAAAGAGATTTTAGGATCAAACATGACATAGCTAGAGGTTGCTATTGTGTTGCGGCCATTGGCTTATTGTATTTAGAATGTCATTTACAGTTGCTTCCCTTGAAAATTTCAGGATTATTTATTTGTTGTCCATGTTCTCATTTGCTGTCTCATCGCATAAAGTGTACTTTTTGGTTGACTGGTATTAGAGCAGAAGCGAGTCAACTTATAATGAAACTGTCAATCCTGTTTACCGTGTGGTTATAGTTAGTATTATTGAAAGGACACTGTTTCTTCTCCTAATAGTTTTATGAATTTATGGAAGTGCTTGGATACTACAGAAGTATTTCTTTTTAAACATACTGCAGTTTGCATGTGATTATCTAAGTAGAAAGATATATTGACTTCTACATGTTATATCCTTTTCAGTGGCATTCAAATTATCAAGAAAGAAGACTGATGAAACCTTCAAACTTCTTCACACAGTTATCTTTGGTAGGCGAGGGAAGGTAATTGAAAGTCTTGTTTATTCTACTTTCTCTTAATCTTCTTTCTTCTGGATGTGTTTTTAGCTTATTCTCACTCTCTGATTTAGATGTCAGAAATTCTATCTCCCGTACTTAGGTGTCTTATTTGAAGTTTTACTGTTTTACATCCTTGTATTCGTTACAGTATTTTTTGTATATTTTATAATATCAATCCTCAGTTCTCTAGGTAGGAATCTGGATGTGTGCTTACAAATGCTCTTGAGATTTTGTTGTTGAGGCACACGTTGGGTTCTGTCCCTTTGAGTTTGCAAATCTTGCTGTTCTGAGACTGCATATGTTGATTTTTACAGGCAGCTCAGATCAAGAGTAACATCTCTCGGTTTTCAGGCTTTGCATGGCGTGAAAATGAGGTACACAATATAGGCGAATGTCAGAAATAACATTGCTTTTCTTATCTTCAGTAGTCGCTTTTTTAACATTTGACGTGAGTGGTGGCAGTATGATGAATATCATCTCTATGGGTTTGTCACTCGGAACTGGTCATTCTTTCAGGAAAAGCAGAAAAGCAAAGTTAAGGAAAAGTTTGACAAATGTAATAAAGAGAAGTTGGTAGAATTCTGTGATGTGCTCGACATACCCATTGCCAAAGCTACTACAAAGAAGGTTTATTGATTTACCTCTGTTTCATCTTAGGTTTGGAATTTTTATATGGCTTAATGCCTGAACAAAGTGGCTTTTCTGTCCTTGAGAAATTACAACAGTTTGGTCTGTTTTAACATTTCTGATGGATGACTATCTTGTGTGTAAATTGTAAGTCTAGATGCTATAAAGTGGCTTCTTTGTGGCATGCACTGAAATTTTCCTTTCCCCTGAGATGCAAGGTTCTAAAACTCGGCAACGGTCAAAACTTGGCGAGGTGATGATTAATGATCTTTTAACTTACGGGGAAATAATGGCAAAACACATTTTTGTATTAAATAAATACACATTAAAGACAAAAAGTAGCAATAGTTTAGTAAGATAAGGTAGTTCAAACGCATTTTAATTAATGTTCTGTGAAATTGAATTGTATTTGAAAAGTGAATTGAACTTGCTATTGATAATCTCTTTTTTGTGTTCGTGCTATGCACAGATCTTCAAGTACAGATTTTCATATACACTCCATATCTGTATATGAAAACTAGTTGCCTGAGTTTTGATTGAGTTGACCGAATATGACTGAGTTTTGACCTATCTTCACATATTGATGGCAATGTTATTGTTTCTGTGTCAGCCAAAACCCTTGCAACCTACTTTTGCTTAACATGACAGACTGTATGTCAAACCATAATATATTAGTTTCAGCTGCAGTGAATACTAGAATTTTTTTTCTTTTTGTCCAAATCTTTGCATTTCAGTATCTTTTCTAATGTTGAAAGATAATCTTGACGACTTTGAAATATATATTTGAGAAATTGTTTTGGTTTGGTGTAATATGAGTGCTCAAGTAATACTGCTTTAACGAGTTTAAAATAAATTGCAGGAAGACATTGTCTTTAAGCTGATGGATTTTTTGGTGGCACCTCATGCTACTACATCTGTTCTACTTTCAGAAGCGGACAAGGTTTGTACAATGGTTGTCTTTTTTAGAACTTGTTTATGATTTTCTTCTAATGTTGATTTTGATTATCAGTCAAGTCAAAAGCGTAAAAGGGGGGTTAAGCAAAGTAAATCGCCTGTCAGTACACCTCCAAAACGTTCAGCAAAGGTACTTTGCCTTTCTATGCCTTGTTGCATATCTTATTACTTGCTGCAGGGAACGAGTTTGGTTTTACTCTTGTAGTCAATAATGCTATGGGTTTATCTACACAGAGACTTTAGGGTAACTTGCACACAACTACCTTTAGGAATTGCCTACAAACACAACCCCATATTAAATTTTGACGAACACATAAGCCCATAATAAACTTTCCACATACACATGTCTACCCTTACAAATTTTCACATATCACCACCATACAAATAGACAAAAAAAACATAAAAAAAAAAATTATTCATCACGTTACTTACACGTGACTTTTAAGATTTTATAGTATCCCAGAACTACTCATTCTCATCCTATAATCTTCCAATTTCAATATATTCAAGGAGGATTTTGAGAATGGAATCAAATTGAAACCGGAAGGCAAACGGATGGGAATGAGTAGTTTTGGGATATTGCAATTTTTTTAAAGTCACATCACAAAAAAATTAAAAAAAAATTGATAGTTTCTGTGTATTTTGAACCATGGTGACACATGAAAATTCACAAGGGTTGTTATGTGTCTGGAAAATGGTCGTGTGTTTGTGGGCAATTCATAAAGGTAGTTGTATGCAATTTACCCACTATAATAGCTCAAATGTGGAGTGTCTATTGGCTTAACTGTTACATATTCTGTTCAAATGGTTCATGCATTTACTACTTCCTCTTCTTCTAAGAGTGTGACATTCTGCAGAGTCGGAGGAAGAGTGAGGATACTTCAATAACGGATAAAAAGAGTGCATCTGACTCTGAAGATGAGTCAGAGGAAGAAGAGGAAAATGTGAATGGTGTTGCCGAGAAATCTGAGGATGAAATTCCCGAGCCTTCTGAAAGCGAGGAGGAGAAGAGTGAATCTGAGGAAGATTCTGAGGAAGAAGTGGGAAAACGGAAAAGAAAACGGAGCTCAAAAAAATCGACTCCAAATAAGGAACCTGCTGCCAAAGCTAAAAGAAAGAAGGGTCCAGTTGCCGATAAATCTAGTCCACCGGCAAAGAAAACACCAAAAAAGACAGTGTCAAAAAGTTCCAAAGCAGATGATGACATTGACGCGAGTCCAAAAGTACTCGCGAGGAAGAAAAAGACTGAAACTATAGCAAAGGAGAAATCTCCTGCTCTGGCCAAGTCTGCCCCAAAGGAGAGAACTGGTAAATATATACTTCTCCTTTCTACATTTATAGGGTTAGCTCTTGTAAGAATTTTTTAATAGTATTAGAATGTCTTGGTTTTCAAATTGCAATACTGTTTTTTCTCATCTGTCACATAGTGCACATGTTTTTAAGGTAAAAAGGTTGCAAAAGACAAGACGAAAGAGGAAAAGGTCGGGCCAACTGATGATGAACTAAGAGATGCAATATGTGAAATTCTTAAAGAGGTTGATTTCAATACGGTAAGATGATCGTCATCACTTTAAATGGGTGTTGATTGTGCAAATACACTTACCATGTACACACGACCAGACTTTAAATGCTTATAAACCAAACTGTTTTTGAAGAAATCACTATCCCCGAGTCAATACTAATTTTGCTTGTGAACCAAAATTGTGTAGGCTGGAAGATGCTATGTTCCTTATTTTGTTTATTCTAGTTATAAGTTTGAAATTGCTCATCTTATTAAATCCTAAGAATCATAGGTATTCGAACCCACGATCTCCTAGATGAAGATTTGAGGCTTTAACCATTGGGATGTTCCCTTGGGGACATATATCTCATTACTTGATTTATTTTTGTTGAGTCATGCTATAATATTTTACCCTCAAATCTCATGCCAATATATAGCATTCGTGGTTTATTTATTTAATGAAAACTGTATTGCTTGTTTTGTAGGCGACGTTCACCGACATTCTGAAGCAACTAGGTAAGTGCCCTGTGATTATATAGTTTCTGATTCAGACTTTTAGATAACTAAATATAGCATAATGTATTTGTTAACATTCTGTCCGTTCCTCACTCAGCCAAACGATTTGATGATACGGATCTGAGACCGAAGAAGTCTTTTATAAAGCTAATGATCCAGGAGGAACTTACGAAACTGGCTGATGATGAAGAAGAAGATGAGGAAGAGAAAGACGAAAAGACCGAGACTGATGGCGGCGGCGGCAGCAAGGGAGTGGTAGCCTGAGTGCAGGGAAATTAGCTCTTTTTTGCT